>WTSP01002110.1:54846-66075 GCA_025331215.1 Actenoides lindsayi
GAAGAAAAAAAGAAGAAAAATACAAAAGAGAAAAAAGAAGAATAGGAGGAGGGGAGTGGGGGCGGGGGGGGAGGGTGGAAGGGAATATTAAAATTATAATTGTGTTTTGGCAAAACCAGGAAGCCAGGAGATATTTTAAAGGATGATTGTCATCCAGTATCAAATTTACATTCAATATAGACTGGCAGTCAAAACCCACACAGAATATGAAAGAACATTTCCAAACTGCTGAATAATACCCTAAAAAACTTTTTAAATGTGAGACAAAAATAACGAAGATGAGGATCATGAAGACAAGGATCCTAGATTTTTCCAAGAGGAAGCCTGAAACATTCCACTTACAGAGTCATATGGATTATGAAGCAGCAAAAGAAAGGCAATAGTAGAAATTAAAGTTTGCAAAATAATGCTTTGCATGTCTGATCTGTTGATAAAAAGAGTTTTAGTGTAACTTCCAGTTAACTGATTTCTTCAAAGCTTCTGCTAGCCGGTACAGAAATTCATTTAGTACTGTGAAGGATGACAGAGGTTCACCTTTCTCTAAAGTATCAAATATAGATGACAGTGTAAAGAGACGAGAAGCTTCTCTTGTCCACTAGTATTTTTTCACACCTTTTTCTAAGATAAACAATGGAAAAGTAATCAGAAATAAGCTTGGTTGTATAAGATTAACAGAAACTTCTGAGTCTTAAGAGCTTCGAAAAGCAGAGGGAGATCAGAGCTTACTGTTGACATGTCTTCCTTATAGGTGAAAATATTGAGAATTCTAGTATTGTGAATGCCCAAGAAAATCAGGTTTTTGAGTCTTCTAAAATTTTACACTGACGTATAAAATTTATTAACCGTTTTTAAGGTGGATTTCATGTCTTTCAGTATATGACAGTGTACAATGGTAAAGGAATGAATATTCTCTTTGTCTCTTGTCATTTAACATGTGGTTGCTTCCTCTGACCTCCTATTATTGAGGACAGAACTGAAGGACTCAGTAGTGAAAAAAAGAAGAGAAATTTACTTTTTTTTTTTTCCTTTTACTTTGTCTTATTTAACACATGCAGATTAAAGGTAGTAGTCAACTGCAGTTTAAGTGTTTAAGGTTAAGAAGGCCTGTACTAACTTCACTTAGCTGAATAAAAGATTTATTAACATGAAGAGATTAATATTGATGAACTTGTCTTCATTCAGCCTGGATAAAATTATTTTCCCCTACAGTCTAAATCAAGTAAAATTGCCCCAAACATTAGTACTTTTCACCTGTGAATGAGTAGATATTAAAAAAAATAGAATAATTTCCATTTACAATTATTATATTCATATTTTTATATAAATACATTTCAATACAAACAACAATAAAACAGACATTAAACCACCACCTTTCCACACTCATCTTCCAGGCTCAACTTCTCACCTTCACTCCCAACTTTCCTCCAGGCCAAGTGACATGGGGGCACAGGGCAGGGGTTATGGTCAGCACCTCTCTCTGCTGCTCCTTCCTCCCCATATTTCTCCTTTGCTTCAGAAGTACATGTATGGGTCCACCATGGCCTGCAGTCCTTTGGGAATATCCATCTGTGCCATCACAACTCCTCCACGGGCAGCAGGGGAATATCAACTCTGCCACAGAGCACCACTTTCTTCTCTCCTGACCTTGGTGTTTGAACTACTGCCTATCACTCTTTTTCTTCCCTCCTCTTTTCCCTGTTGAGCATTTTCTGCCTTTTCTTAAACACATTTTCACAGAGATCCCATTAGTTTGACTGACAGGTTCAGCTGTTTCCTCTGATAGGTCCATTGGAGCCAGCTGGAACTGGCTGTGTTCTCACAAAAGCCTGTGAGAACCTGCAGCCCCTCCCCCCTGTCAACAGCTCAACCATAAACCCAAGACTTAAAGTTAATGTGGAGGAAACACAGAACATTGTATATGAAGTGCTTAATGAAGAAGACAACAACACAGGAGGGAACAACAAGGACAAGAACACAGGTTTCTTTCTTACTAACTGAAAATTTTCATCACAAGATGGCAAAAACACACTCACATTTACCATTCAAGGTATAGACTTTGCCTCAAGTTCCAGCTACCTAAAATTACATCCAGGAAGTATCCTGCATCTGTTTTTGATCTACTGTTAAAATGATTTTAGAAAGATATCTTCAGATCTTAATCAGAGTGCAGGATCAGATCCATCATAATTTGCCATTGGTGTATTTTTCTCCTATAAATAAAGTACAATTATGGAACATCCTGTCTTTTGTTGAGGAAGTATTATCTACAGGTTTGTAAAGTTTAGAGCATAATTTTGTTAGCAAGCTTATGCCTCAAAAATAGATGTTTAGGAGCATTACAAAATTCTAAAAGATTAAGTGGATTTCCTTCTGTTTTAGAAACTGCCAAAATGAGCATTGCAGTATTTCTGTCATGCAGGGTATTGCTAATACTCAATCTAAACTCCATGGTTACCAGATTTTGCTTTAGAGTTGCATATCTGATGCTATACTGCTCAGTATTATTTTCATTACTGGAATTATATTATTCCATTAATATATTTCAGAATTCTAAAGAAAACAAAAATGTGCATTCTGTAGTGTTCAGCTGCCATTATGTACCTCCCTGATCAAACAGAGATACTTCCCAGAATGGGTCCAAATGAGAATGAAATTTTACTGTTGAATGGAATGGAGAGAGTGGAATGATGTCAGCAACAGCTATTAATTTCTACATAGAGTAAATTGTGACAGCTGGCATATTTTAAGGCAAAGTGAGACAAAGCAAAAATATACATGACCTCTATGATTTATTTTCCTATCAACTTTCTCTGGCATATAAGTATAGCTAAGAAATAAGTATAACTTAGAAAAATAAAATCTTTGTACTTTTGTTGAGAAACAAGGTTACAGGTGATGTTTCTACCTTCATTTCATGTTTATTTATTCAAGGCATTATGTACTTAAGATAAATTATATTCTTTATGCAGTTGTTCCTTACTTTAATTTTTGTTTGATTTCCCCTAGGCAGATCTTTATTTGTAAATATTTCTCTGAATGTTAAGCAGTATTCTAGTACAACTTTCAAAAAGTTCTTTGTCCACCTTTTCATACCTTGCTGATAGTTACAATATTCTTTCTCAAACAGTTGCAATATATGTAATCCTGAAAGCTGCTTTGATCCCTGAAAAAACCTTGTTGGAGCTTATCAGTGTGGATTTGGAAGATACGTATAGCTGACTCCACACAGGATTAGAATCTGAATCTGTATACTTACTAAACCACCTGACTGCCCTATCTTCAGTAAAAAGTATCATTTTTAGCACTGTGGCAGAACATGCAGCATGAGAGCATTACTTAGAAAAAAAATAACCTTAAAAAAAATTCAATCCTCCTAGTTTCTGAGTAAACTATAACATCTTTTTCTTCATACTCATGTATATACTTCTTGTACCTACTGTGGTGACCTGCTTTTTGTCAACGAATTATCATAATCATTCACAAGTTGCAGAGGTACAGACCTTTAAATGGAGGTCATTGTACTATTAAAATAACCTGACATTTTGTAGCATCTCAAACTGCCATCTATACTAAATGATAATCAGTGCTTTTAAAGATAATATCAATCTAATTCTGTGGGATTAACAATTAAAAAAATTTAGAAAATATTTTCATTTTCAAACCTTTTTGTCCTGTTGTGCAAGGCCCAGAAAAAATACGAGTTACAAGATTTTCTCTGTATCTTTTTGATAGAAGAAATATATTTTTCTGTGTTTCTGGCACTCAGATTGCTATCAAACTTTCATATGATATTATTTCTAATAATTTTGAAATGCAACTAGAAGTGTAAACAATATTGTTGCACTACTGCTAACTTAGCAGACACAGAAAAGATATTCTACAGAGATGTCTTGGTAACTAATGAGTTTTAGCTACTTGATATCAAAAGGTTTTCTATGCAAAGAATAAGTACATATAAATTATGTATAATTATTTTATAATGGGTAAACTATGTCTGTATGAAGTCCAGGTTCAGTTCGTAAATCCCTGGATATACAGAAAATATTTTTAATGAACACATTGCAATCCCTAGTAATGCAATTAAGTAATTATGAGAGCAACCACTTAGAGAAGTAAATATGCAATACTGTGTGAGTTTATAAGTTTACCTTTATAAATATTAAATCACATAAATATCTTCAAGCTAATTTAAATTCATTATAAGAAAATTCAGAACCAAACTGGACACTACTTGTGCTATTCCATTGCTTTTAGATATTTCAGGCTAGTGTGTGTGTGTGTATATATATATATGTTTTTTAATAGGGTGAGCAGAGGCAGAGCTCAGAATATGCTAATATTCATGACTGGCATTATATACCTTGTAATTTTCTTTCAATATTTTGCTCCAATAAGCTTCACTAAAACATTTTGGGAAACAACCACAACTGATTTAAAATTCACAGTTTATTCAACAAAACCACTAAAAGCTATGTGATGTTAAATTTCTTTTTACATATTTTCACAATGTGGCTTTATCATTAGACTGAACTGAGTAGATTAGAATGAAATAATGAAACACTTAGGATTAAACCTAGGAAACTGAAAAAGATGTCCCTGCTCACTACAGGAGAGATGGACTAGATAACCTTTAAAGGTCCCTTCCAACCCAAACCATTCTATGATTCTATGATTGATTCTATGTTTGTTCGACCATTGAAGAGTTGGATAGCCAATGTCTTCTCTTTCTCCAGACTAATATGAAGAGACAGATGGAGATATTTCAGAGAAGGATGAAGCTAAAGAAAAGACGAATTAGATGTCTTCTAACAAAGACAAAAAAAACCCCAAAATAATAAATTATTCAAGGAAAATCTACAAGTAAATAAGGAATTAATTAATAGATAAGAACATCCTAATGTGGGAGCTCGACACTTAATTGAGAAACAGCTGACTTTAATGCAGAGTCAGAGCTTTTTGGAAGACATGGCTAAACATTGTAGGCATCTGGAAAAAAAATGCATGTGATCCTTTACTATGTACACATGGGTTCTGCTGGTAAAATAGCAACAATAATAATTGACAAATACAATAAAGCCCACATGCCATTCAAACACACATGAATAACATGTAGATTTACCAAAGTATATTCTGAACACCCTGTTCCTTAGCCTGTCAGGATTTTTTCTGTGATCCTGTCCAAGACAACTACTTTCTTTAAATCTCCACTTTACAGATTTAAAACATCAAGTGAAAATATACCTAGGCATTTAATATTTCATATATTCATCAGTACATGGGAGATGCACAGAAGCAGAGCTGCCATTTGAGTAACATGAATAAAATTTATATTTTAAAAAATGTTTTATGTCTAATGTGGCTAGAAAAATGTAGAAAGGACATAACATTTATAGAACCATCTAAACAAATATTTTAAGTAGAGAGATTATACTTGTTAATAGGTGTGTAGCTGTAAAATAATTTTGAAATTGTAGTTCCCATGTAAATAAAAAACAATCAAAACCAAAACCCAAAACACAACCAACCAAACCATTTAAACTGAAATGACTGTGCCTTTTATTTATTCTGGATTTTTTTTTTTTTTTGGAGGAGCTGGTTGTCACCAAGGCATAGTACCAGCAAATAATAAACTAGGTATAACTCTAATATATTCTCTAGTAAAGTGTTGAATTATATTTTCTTCTACTTCTCTCTTCTTTCTGAAGTTCATACACTCAAATTTTCTACCTAAATCATCTAAGGATTGAAATTTACAGTTCCCTGACTGAATCTCCAAAGGAAGGACTAGTACAGCTACAAAGAAAATGGTACTTGCAAGCTCCATTGTCAAGTATTAATACATTTTATTTGCATATCATTCACAGTTTATTAAAAAAAAAAGCTCAAATTATAAAGCTCCACTTTTGAAGACCCCGAATTTGCAGCTGATGTTGTTTTGTCATTTATGTTGTCGAATTCATGTTATATGTACTGAAAACAAAAATCTGCTGCCAGATCTAAGTAACTACATTCCACAAAATACCATTTAACTATAATTTCAAAGAAAAGGATTCTGAAAAGCAGAAATAACTTTGAGAAGTTTGGTTATCATTCAGTAATAAGATGTACTGTAGAATAGAAGCTTTCCAGAGTTTCCAAATTTGGTGTTCCTTTCACTTCCTTGAAACTGGATTGTCAGAGGCTGAAAGTTTTTTGGGCTATGTCATATATCCCGAGCATAAAGACTGCATATGCTGTGAAAGTGAAGTTCTGAAGTTACTCTTTTTTAGAGATCCAGAGTAGCTGAGTTCACACAGCTTCACTGAATGGACAATTCATTCTACATTCCTTTAAGGGACTGAGAGAATGAATGAATAGAATGAAAATAGGAACCTTCTTAAGACATAACAGAGTTTCTGGGAAACTGAATCAGTATACTAATTTACTAGTTTAATTCAAATTCTAAAATAGTATAGTAATGGAAGAAGTTTCAGATGTGTGAAATTCACTGCACTCCTGCAACAATAAGTCATACATGTCTTAGCATTTCAAGTATATACCAACTGAAAGTATTTGTCAACCCATGTGTTATGAAATTGCCCCCTAGAAGAACTTAAGTAACTTATAAGGTGTCCCCACAATACACTTGTCAGAGATTGTTTCACCTTCTATTCCTTTCCTAGAAAGTAGCTCAGTTTACCAAGGAGCAAAATCTTAGCATAAAGAGAGGCTACACATATATACTAGTCCAGACACAGATATTCAGACTCATCTCTGCATTGCAACATATCTGTACTTACTTTCCAGTACTGCTTCCTTCTTAGTTACTGGAATATCCTATTTAGATAATGACAGCCTTTATTTATTTATTTATTTATTTATCATTATTATTATTGATATTTGGGTTATTCTATACCTCTAACACACATTGTTTTACTTAAAAGGGAAGTGAAGGAATTTAATATCTCTTCCTAAGAGTCTGATTCAGATTATTAATTTATTTTGTCCTTTATTAATATGTACTGTTTTGTTCTCTATTTGAACTTCAAATATAGCATTCTGCCATCATATTCCCTTGGGCGGTTGTTGCCTTTCTTCTCCCACCCCTCGATTTTACACATTTTCCAGCTCTAATCTTTTCTTGCCCTTTTAGGTGGAAGGTTATATGTTGCATCATTGCCATTCACTTTGAAAAATCTGTTTTCTGCTCTATTGGACATTCAGCTTCTCAAGAAGGTCATAGTACATGGAAAAGTTGAAAGCTTTACTGTGGCTTGCATACCACTTTGTGACCTTTTTCTCTATCTTTCCTCATGATCACTTAATACTGAGGAATGCTCTCAAATCAGGAGATCTCAGAGTACTCATTCATATATTCAGTATAAGGCAGGTACTTAATTCCCTTGCTGAAACAATAATAATAAATAATTGTCTTGCACAAAAAAATAAAAAAAAAAAAAATAAAAAAAGGATAATTTCAAAAGATGTACTATTAAATTAGGATGATGTGCCTTGAAAATTTTTATTGTAATAATCAGTGTTATTGCCTCTCTTTAGGTTTGTATTCACTGGAAACATGACATCTGAAAGTAAATGCCTTTTTTTTTTTTAAACAATGGAATTATAGGTAAAAACATTTGGGACAGAACTAGAAGCTGAAATATATTCATAAGAGGAAATAAACAATTATTTATTTGTAATAACAAGAAATGTAGTCTTCTCATGCTAAAATTCTAAGTAATTATATAAGACTGAACTACAAAAAAAACCCAAAAAAACACAACATGCACACAAAAAAACCCCAAAACAACCTAATCAAAACCTGGGTTCTACAGATATCATCAGAGTGGTAAAAAACATGAAAATTCTTGCAGCTCAAAATTATATGGACCTGAATTTTTCTGCTGAATTAATTTAGTCTTTTTTGTTTTGCCTGTTACAGCCAAACACTTGTCATTCTGTGTAGCCCTACAGCCAAAAAGAATGCAGAGCTCATGTAATACAGTAAGAGCTATCTCCAGTCAAGAAGTCCCTCCTGTGTTATTTAAGTGCCAAAAAAAAGATGATCTGAAAAGTGAAAACAAGTACATAGAATTCCTGAGTATCTGAAACTGCCAACAAGACAAATTGGTTTTATAGTAAGTGCCTAAGAAACCCATTAGCACCACTTCCACTTGGAAGCCAAAATGAATGCAACATAAGGGCACAGTATGTTTGTAAAGCAAGCCTATGGCAGACAATGACATTGTTGGCATGGACAGCATAAAGGAGGAAATTGAGAAAAGTTGTCCTGGGTGTGGAGGTAACTAACTCAATACTGTTAAAGTGAGCTGCATCTGTGACTGTATTGAGTTTTACAAATACACACATGGAGAAGCACTGAATACTGCAAGCTGCACAGCAGGAGCCCAGTACTTAAGACTGTATATTCTGAGCTTCTACCCTTTTCCTTATGCAACATATTTCCAAATGAATGAATGTCAGGATACATTCAGCTTCACTGGATAAATACCTTTGCCTGATTGATGTCTCTGGTAATGAGGTCAGTCCAGAAGTGGATAACATTAAACAATAGAAAACCTCCTATTTCTCTTTGGTTTATATTTCACCTAGCCTTTAGAAGGTTTTGATCTATGGACTGTCATTCACAATATTCCTGATATTTAACAGTTAATTAGAAGTGAAAATTTTAAATAACTTCGAACTATCTTCAGTTTTAACTGTCTGATAAAAAGCCCACTCAAATTGTTCTCTATTTGTTTATGTATCTTTTTGCAGACACCCTAGATCACTTGGCTAGATAAATTTGATATTAATTCAATTATCATTGCTGCTGTTTCATACGGTTTTGCTGACAGATAAGAAGGATGTGATATTGTGTGTGTTTACATCAAAGTTATCTTCACAACTAAGATGGTAAGAAAATTAAAGTTCCACCCTTCAGTAAAAAAAGCAAACAAAAAAAATCTGTTGAAGTATAAGGCTTGTCAGAGAGTTTAATTTATTTATTTATTTTCTCATTACATTTTATCACCTAACAGTTTCTAAAGAACTGGAAATTACATTATAGACTTAGTCCTCTCAGTCTGTGACTGCATTCCTGATGTGAAAAAAACCAAAAATATTCTGGAAAGATATCATGTTTTAACCTGTGCTATCAGCTAAATGCTACACAGTCACTCGCCCACCACTTCCTCCCCCTACTCCCTCCTGTGGGATGGGAAGGACAGTCAGGAGGAAGAAAAGAAAAAGTGAGACCCTGGGGGCTGAGATAAAGGCAGTTTAACAAAACAAGACAGAAAGAGAAAAAAACAAGAGTACAAATGATAGTACTAATGAAATGATATACTAAGTAAATAATAGAAGCCAGAAAGGCTCTACCTTTGCCCAAGACACCAACTTTCCCTGCCCCACTCTGAAATTACACAATGAAGCAAGCTGTAAACAGGTATACCTGCCTTATGCCAGCTCTCCCCTTATGTAGGGACATGACTTAGTACGGTATCAAACATCCCATCAGCTGGTTCGGTTGTTTATTCTGATTGTGACCCCTGCCAGCTGCAGCCTCTCCCAACTGCTTGAGCCAGTAACTGTTTGCGATAATTAACTCAAACTCAACCCAGGACAAAGGATCAAGTTAGTATCTCTTCTAGATTTTCCTTTATAAATTGACCAGTATTGATAATATGTCCACTAAAATAATATTTCTGCTAGATTTTTACTCATATTAAGCAAATTCATTATTTCTCTTAAGCTCATAGCAAAGTTCTTGCTCAGTACAGTAAGACCTGATTACATAGTTTCCATATATTTTCATGGAATAACGGGTCTTTCACAATGTTCAACAAATGATTCAGAATTTGACAAAGACTAAAAAATGTAGCAGTAGGCAAACATTTTCTCCACCATAGAGAAAAAATATTATATACTCAATAAAAATATGGAAGAAGTCCAAGTTAATTTTTTTTCTCTCTCTATATAACTTTGTATATCCATTTCTGAGAATATATATTTCATTATTTTTAATACTTTTGCATGTCAACAGATCTAGAACAGAGGAAGAAAGTAATACTCTATTTCACAGATTGTAAAGATGAAGCAGAGAACATTACTGACCTTCTGCAAGTCAAGGGGCAAATCTGTAGTAAAGTCAAGAATAGAATCCAATTCCTTAAGTCATGAGATATAGGTATCTAGATATATAGAAAGATATGATACATATATCTAGATATAGAGATATATTCACATATCAAGACTTTTTAGCTCAGCTTTGTTTCTCATATATTATGAAATACATATACGTTTACTTGTATATACATATATATTTATAATTACACTGCTAACTTAATATCATTTTTAAATGAATGTATGTTATTTCATGGCTTCATTGATAATGGCTTCTCAAAGTGTTATTCATTCTTCAAAAAACAAGCATGAACACTAAAAGATACAGTCACTCAATAGTGTGTGGAAGAAGCCTGTACTGCAAGTAACATATTTGCGGAACTAATGCCTTGATCTTGCTGCCTATCTGTCAAGAGGTATTAAACTAGAAGGATCCACACAACCACATCAGAACACACAGGTAGAGATAGTTTGCTCAAGGATCTTCCTGGTTGCCTTGTCTGCCATCTAGTGCCCAGTAAGCTGATCATTTGGAGACTATACGTTTGAGTTTTTTAATATCTATCTGCTGATTATGAATCAGTTGGAAGTTCACATTGAAGAAAACTTCAAAGTTTCAAGATAATATTAAATGCAAAACAAAAATTACATTGGAGTTTGATCCAACATCTTCTGAAGTTGATATTTCATATTTCAAATGTAATTTTTGAAAGGCTAAAAAAAAAAGGTTAAAAACATCAGTAAACATGATTTTTAGGACAATTCATATATATACAGGTGGACAAAAAGGTGTTTATAGGCATGTTATAACCTAAGTAGTCCAATTTTAAGGCTGTTGAACATTCATAAATCTCACTGGCTTCACAGGATTTATGGAGAAAATGTCTATTTCATAACACAAATAAAGTAATGATCTCTGACGATGATCTACAGTGGGAGTACTTATTTAATAACTTCTTATTTTATTTCAGTGTTAATCCAATCTGATTACTTTTAAGATGCATTTTAAATATTGCACAAGGATTAAAACACCTATTCCATGGCTGCCTGCAAAAGTGGCAAAGTGGCCTTAATGACTCTGGTACCTATTCCTGTAATAAAACATATATCCCCAGTACTTATTAT
>WTSP01002111.1:0-11558 GCA_025331215.1 Actenoides lindsayi
GATGGGGGACGTGTTCGTGTTGTGAGAAAGTGGTGGAAACAAATGAAACTATGTCTGTGTGAAGGTTTTTGCATGACCAGAGAAGGCCCGTTCTGGGGCTCCATCACAATGGCACGTTCGACATCAGGGCCTTCCTACCTGCCTCCACCAGCAGGCCAGCCCGTCTTCACCCGTAACATTCTTAGGTCCTTGCCGCAGCCCACTGATTCCCAATGGAGTCGTTGAGATGTCGCCAACTCGAGAGGCAGTGTCAGCGCTGCAGGAGTCACCTGCAGAGCCAAGCGAGTTTGTTCATGACCTTAGAGGGTGCTTGGGTGTTTTTTTGATCCAGACGCCAAGAGATACTGAAGTAGCAGGCTAATACCGTTTGTTTGGAATAGAGTTTGATGTGTTAAGGTAAGGTTATTGCCCGGTACGGCTCTAATCTGAAATTCCCAGGGCACAGATTCATCCCTTACTAATACACCTGTAATTCTCATGACTTCCCTGAGAGCTGTGAACGTCCGTATCAGCAGCGCAGTCTCGTCCTCAGAACTGTTGCGAAGTCTTCTTATTTGCAGATTCTTTAGGTAACCATGCCTGCAAGCCTAACTTTAAAAAGAGGGAAAACTGTTCTTCAGACAGATAAAAACGGTGCCGCATCCCTGGCCGGCGACCGCCTGTGCCACGGCTGGGCCAGATGCAGTAGAGCTGAGCTCTGTTCTTGTCTTTCTGGTCAGCGTAGCTTTGATTTTCTCCCTTTCCTTCTCCAATTTCTGTTTTCAATGCCCATTGTACCTTGTATGATCATGTGTCAAGCATTGGTTTACTTTGAAAAGGAGGATGAGCACCTCTCGATGGAAACTTTTTGTCTTTGGAAGACGTCTTTAAAAAATGAACTGTAGTAGGTGTGTTTGTAATCAGTAATGAGGGAGTAAATTGGAAGGCATACCTGTAGGTGGGAAACAAGTTTTATCTATCTTGAACATTTAGATTTTTGTAAGTGGTATCGAATATTTATGTACTTCTCACAATGCCCTGAAGTATTTGGAATTATGGGGAGAAAAATCTGCCCTCTTGCTATGATCTGAGAAGCCAGGTGTTCTGTTCCCAGTGTGAAATGATTGCCATGATTACCAGAGGGATTTCTCTCATTAGTTGTTTCTCAGGACAGGTTGATGAAGCGTATCAAGGAGGAGACACAGACTCTTTTCCAATGAAACAATAAGTTTTATGTACCATAATTTAAATGAAAAAGTCCTGTTGGGTTGTTTTATATATGCACATATATATATATGTATTTAAAAGTACGGAAAAAACTTCTGCTTTTGATTAAACACTTACTGATACAATATGTCCAGCTTTTCTCCAACCATTTTCCAGGCTAAGAGACCTTGCAGACTTACAGCTTACGACACCTCAGTGAACAGCTGCTGAATAAAAGAGCTTTGTAATCCGCTTGGATGAACCACTTCTACCCCACCACAATCAGCTTTATTTATTTTTCCTCTTTCTCCCTTGTCTCATTCACTACCTCTTTTCCGTCTCACACTGCTACCATACTCAGGAATAGGACAGCTCCCTACAGAGAGTATTTTGATGAGCTAAAATGAAAAACTGCTCTCCCATGCTGCCAGGGAGCTATACCTACGGTGCTCTCTGAGCTCTGCCCATCAAGGAAGCTTCATTCACCCTTTCATCTAAGAAAAAAATTTGGTTGACATTTTGCTTTGGGAATATTTCCAGTTTGCAAATGTTACACGCAAAAAGGATAGATACTCTGATGGTGTAATTACATTATTCGATGCAGCTTTGCCAAATATATGCCTTTTGAGGAACTGGACAGTTATTTTTATTCCTATGCAACTGCTATTCTTTCACTTGCCCTAAAATGATAGATTTTCCTTAGAATTCTTTAGATTGTTTCCAATATGTTCTGCAGAACAATATGTTCTCTGCTGTGTCCATGTAAATATTTCCCTCTGTGACTTGAATAGTAGTCATTTAATAGTTACATATTCTACATAGTCCAGAAGTGGGGAAAAGGGAAAACAGGAAAGGATCAGAACTGCTTTATAGTTCCAGTGCCCATATATTTTAAGAAGCTACCTAAGTCCTAAAGCTAGTGCTTTAGCTGTGTTTAGATAAAAACCGTAAAATCTTTCCATTTCCTGGAGAACGGTTGCTGTCTGTCACAGGCAGTTTTGTCTTCCTATGCAATGCATGAATATTGTCTTGTTAGTGAAAATACAGATGCTAATTCCAAAGAAAACACACCAAAAAAAAAAAAAAAAGAAAAAAAAAAAAAAGGAGGGGATATTGGCCATGTATAAAAGATCTACTAAATATTTCTCTTTCATTACATAATGTAACTCTCCTCTCAACTCATGCATTTATAAACATCTTTGAAGTCCCATCTTGTAGCACTAGGCAGAAAAGTTAACTCCAGGACAAAGGTGGAGAATGCAACCAATGAAAAGCAAACCAGACCTATTGGGAAACTGTATTTTCTAGAGAACGAACATGACTACACTGGAATTTGAAAATAAGGATGCGACTTCACTGTGTACTGTAACAGAATCTAAGAAAACTGGGCACCTGAAGCACAAATATATTCAGCAGCCAGTGAATGTTGCCATTAATGCCACGCCGGAACAGGAGATGTTATCACTCTAGCATTTGTGTATTCACATAGTTTCCAGAAATGTTCCTCAGAAAAGCTTCACGAGAACCAGGCAGGCACAGCACCAACAGTTTGCCAGAAAATTCTGTTTTCATGGAATTGCTTTAATTCCTGGCATATGCCTGTCGATAATCTAAGCGATTCCCCACTGAGACTACTTTGTACAGCTCCTAGTGCTTCTGCCAGAAGGAAAACTCTTTCGGCACACGTGGTAGAGCTGCTTGCCTAGAGACTGCAAGGGCCTTTAAAT
Organism: Actenoides lindsayi; assembly: GCA_025331215.1. NCBI lineage: Eukaryota > Metazoa > Chordata > Aves > Coraciiformes > Alcedinidae > Actenoides > Actenoides lindsayi. The sequence goes on from WTSP01002111.1 coordinate 2,913, forward strand.
AGGCCCAGGGACACTGCGGGTCCCTGTTCAAGTCTCGGCTTTCTTCATGTGCAAGGCACACAGAGAATGCATCTACTCCTGACCCAAGAGGAGCTCTCTCTGCTTTCAGCTAATGAGCTGTGAAGAGATGGAGGGCAACAAAATGTCTTCAGTGGTAACCAGGTATAACTGGTGCAAATGGAATTTAGCATTAGTAGATTATAAAATAGAAGAAATAGTATAAGGCTATAGCTTTCGTTTTGGTTCGAAGGCTGTGTTATGAATATGTAGCTGTTAACCATGATTTAAGTTTTTTTTAACTGACCTTTGATAACAATACATTCACCTCTATGAACAAGTAACACACAGCAGTACTAAATGTAGTTACTAATATATCTTAACTGTGAATATTATAGATTGATGCATGCTGGTACTTTTGATTTTGAAGTCATGGTGCAGAAAAGAAGAAAATGTAGGAGACGGGTAATAAATCATCAAATGGTGCTAAGGTGCTTGAGTAGGCCCATTTTTTCAACAGCTACATGTTATTAGTGATAGTTTCAATCATCTGTGAGTATGTTCCTTTGAAGCAGTTTTGCCTGCCTATGTGAGGGAAAATGAAAGAAGATCTTGTAAAATGGAGCTTGCTGTTATGCTGAGTAAAAGTTTAGGCTTTACTTTCTGTGGTAGGCTCTGATTCCAGCTCCTCACGTATACCAGGTCCATGCAAAATTCTGTTCTTGGGGGTTTTTGTTGTGTTTGTTTTGTTTTGATTTATTTTGTTTTCCCCTAAAGCTAGGAGGTAATCCTCAGAAATGTGTTGACAAACTAAATAATTTTGTTAGACAGCAACAATAACTGCTCTCTTTTGTTTTGACAAAAGTCTAGTAGGACATTTGTGGAAAAAACTTCATTTCAGAACACGTGACTAGAAATCCTGTCGGGAAGCAGCAAACACATTTCTAATCAAACCCTGTTCTAAGCTAAGATGACTTTGCTGAAGGAGAGGTTAAAACTGAATAGCTGAGATCAAAAGTCTTTACGAGTACTTTCTATAGCAATAATTTAGGTACAATGTACAGCCTTCAGGTGCCTGTTTATTTAGGAATTGCTAAGTGCAGGCAGTCTGCAAAGACCCTTAGATGTTCATGGCAAAGAGAAAAAAAAGAGCATTAATCAGATCTCTGCATTGCATTTGTCAGAAAAGGAATAGACTTCATGATTATTCAGCTCTCCAGCCTAACAGGCAATACTATGAAGAATAGAGATATTTCATCTCTAAGAACTGACAAAACCCATCAACTTGTAGCATGTAAACCTCTACAAAGCCTTAGCTCACAAGCCACATTTACTAGTTTTCATCTGGTAACCTAGGAGCTGCAGGGTGGTTTTCCATGACAAAATATAAGTCTTTTGAATGGCTGTGTGTTTTAGCATGAAATACAGAATTCTTTGCAACTGTTTCTTCCTAGAAAGGAAGGAGAAATGTGTTTTACTGTTTAATATCTGCTCCTTTTTATACCTCCTGCAAAGGAATAAAGGTGGCTTTTATCCACACACAGAATAGAGTGGACTGTGGAGAAAGTCTGAAAAGCTGCTATTTGATTCCAAGGACAGGTCCAAGAGCATTGAAAATTTTCTTTTTTTCCATGCATCATCCAAACTGACTCGTTACAGAACTTGTATATATTAGAATTTTTTTATTTTTCACCACAGCCAATTGGTCAGGGTGCTGGCCTACGATTTGTAAGTAGAAGACAATGACTGTGCAACAGCATTGTAGTGGCATACCTTGAAAAGCAAAGGGTATAAGGTTGGATATATTAATTATGCAGATATAAAGTCTTGCACTCCATAAAGAGTGCTGTGTTTGTTCTTGATATTAGTGTTCTTCACTTTTGATTTTAGATAAAAAGGTGTGTTATCTTGGAAACAAGTACAAGCATATGATGGAATGAAAAGAAAGTCAAATAATATTGACTAACCTGTTGGAACAAGAAGTTTGACTCTCTGTCCAGGCCCTTACAAGACAGTAAAAGGTGATAAGTAAAGGTACTGTGTATTCAGCAATTATTTAAATGGAATTATGTTTAGAAACCTAAATATTGTAATCCTCACATGAACTGGAAAAGGAAATTTCACTTTGCAAAGATGTCTTTTTGCATCATTGCATGCATATGCAGCTTGACAGATTTTTATGGGTATGATTAAAATAGATACAAAAGTGACTGAGGTTTAAGTATGATTAAATATAATTAAAGCATTTTAGAATGTCCATATTGTTATGAATATTGCAAGCTGTAATGGAGAAAAGATTTTCTTTTTAACTAAATGCAAGCTCAGAATCTAAAGCGCTCTCTAAGATGAAGTTAATCTTTTTAAATCTCACACTTAAAGTCCTGAAGAATGGATTTCATTGTGATTTTTTTTTTTCCTTTTTAGTACAGAAACCCCCATGAGGTTAAATAGATTTACCATGTTCTCTTACAATCTTAGGATTGTCAAGTGAATGGATACATTTTAGAGTAGATTTTTTTTCCTGTGATTGTTTGACATGAATGAAGTTAACCCTCATTTTTAATGTAGGATGCACATTGTTTTCAACCTTGTTTTTAAACTTCAGTGGCCCTAGAAAATAACACAAAATTAATCAGCTGTCTTGGCAGTTCCAGACCAGTAGCAAAAACAAAGGATGCAGTTAAACATCTATTCTTATCACTGCTCCTGTAGCTAAACCAGAAAAATAATGTAAAATAAAGCTATCCTTGTTGATCTTGTTGGATTCCTGAGTTTCAGTAGATGACGCAGTGACAGGAGATATCCAGAACTGCTTTTCATAAGTTGTTCTGATTTAGGATGGCTATATGGAAAAATGGACAACGCAGAAAAGGAGCATTATGACTTCCTACCAAAGTATGCCACATGCTCACCTTTTATTTCTTTTTCCTTCATTGAATAACATCATTACAGAAAGAGAGAAAATGTTATGAAGCCTAATAAAAAAGAAGTGAAAAATAGAAGTGAAAAAAATCAACAAAAAATAATAATAAAAAAAAGGATTCTGTTGTCTTTAAAAAGATTAGGAGAATTTAACAGACATTTAAGCACATAGCAATGGGTCATGTTGAGTGCAAAACAGTTTCTCAAAGCATTCAACTTCTGCTTTTATCAGGCACTGGGAAATATATTTTGTGTTTAATCAAACTCACAGCTCTAAGTTGCTCTTTAGCAATGGACTCCAGAGTGATGGACTCATTTTCTCTAACCTGACTGGAAGAACCAAGTACCAGCTAACATGCATTATGCAATATAGATGCTGAAAAAAATACTATTTTGCACAACGCACCACAGTTATTACCACACAAGTTTCTGGAACTTACCGCAGCCAGATATTGCTAAAAATATGATTTAGAATATTTCAAAGATGATCAAATTCTGGGTAACAAAAGCAACATCTGCATTTATGTTTCCTAAAAACATGTACATAAGTGTTCAGCCTTTATTCTTCTACTTACAACCCAATCTGAGAGAGTTCCATGGGAAAGTTGCTCCCATACTACCGTTGTTGGGTAAATTATGGGAATTTAAACAAAAATACTAAAAGTCTGCTTCAGACAGTTTTATTTCAGGGGAAAAATGGTATTAACAGAGAGCAATTTGAATACATATAAATATTCCTTAAGATACATTTCGCTCTTCAAATACACATATAGACATCAGTGCAAGTAGAGAGAGGTATTAAAAAGAAAAAAAAAAAAAAAAAGAAAAGAAAAAAAAAGGAAAAATAATGTGTATTTGTTTGGCCATATCTTAGTATGATAAGCTATTGATCACTTAAATCATGTTATAAAACTTACTGGTTAATACTACAAGTGAATTATTTAGTGTAACAATTCAATAAACTTTTAAGTAAATTGTTTTAGAACGACTGAGACACTTTTTTCTAAAACTACAAAATTCTCTTTTTAAGTAAGCATAGGGTTAGACGAAATATGTCAGCCAGTGCTAGTAATTCATATTAGTCATTTTATCTAATTACACCAGCTAAAAATGTGGGTAGTGTGGAAGTAATAAATACATTATTCCTTTGAAACTTGCCTTAGATAACTTTGTACATTTCTTTTGGTATTTCTGGCTTGAACATTATGTCTTAAGTTTTATGTAGGGATATATAACTGCGAGCCTATAACAGCTTTATAAATCAAGCCTAATCAGGGTCAAGAAACAAGTCAGAGCAGTGACACAGTCCCATGGCATGGTGGCAGCCTGCTCCAGTAGTTTCTGAGCCCCCTACAACAGATGAGGCTATCTCGATGACCCTGGAGCTCTTGTATTTTAAAGGAAGTCTTGACAAACTCATCACGTGTTTATGGTTATCCAGATGCTTTCATCCTCTCTTCCTCTTCTTGTAACTCTTAATGCATTTTACTCTTAGAAAAGAAAAAAAAAAAATATAGATAAAAGCATAAACAAGGGCACTCTTGCTGGAGGAGGGTCGTACCATGCCCTTCAAGCTCTTTCTAGTCCTCCAAACTAAGTTGTTTCTGTACAGGAGCCCAGCTTCAGAGGGAAGGCTGGAAAGGGGCAGGATGGGTGTGGGGGTGTGTCTGATACAGGCTTGGGGAAAACTGAACCAGACAGGATCTTCCATTTCCTGGCTGCTTTGGCAGGCAGGGTGCTGATAGCAGAAACAGCCAGAATTTCATGTGGCAGTGAAAAGCCTAGTTCAACTTAATGTTTTGAAGTCCTCTGTGGGTCTCTAGCCTCAGGGTGGGATCTTCCACACTGTATGTCAGAGGGACAGTGGCCACCCTGAGCCTACACATACCCTGACACCACATCCCAGTGAGACATAGCAATGGAGCCATGCCTTGTGCTCTAGCCCAAAACAGTTCCCCAGGTATGTGTGAGTGTTAAAAAATGTCTTTTGAATTGCCTTACTTACACCTTAAATAATACAGTCTAAGAACTTGACATACAGTTTCTACTTTTGGGGTTCACAGCCTAAAAGAGCATTTTAGCACCTAGCTTGTAGACAGATAAGGCTGTTTTTGGAACTAGCCCTTAGGGTCAGACTTACAGAGCCGTTTAGGGGATTAACTCCTATTGAGCATCTAAGCTTTAAAGGAAACAAGTCTTTCACTTGCTCTGGGGAGTACTCACTGAGGCAGAGTTTCAGCTACAGTAAATAAATACGGTAGATTTGAACTTTCACATAACTCAACAACATAGAAGGTTTAGAGGAGCATGATGCAGATAAGCTTTAAAGTAAATTCTAGAAAATGAGAGCCCTGGTTCCCAGATGTCGTTATCATTACAAAAAAATCACCACCACCCCTCAAAAGAACACAAACAAAAACACAACAGAAAGCTAAACACCAAACAAATAAACAAACAAACAAACAAAAACAACAAAGAAAAAAAAATGAAAAATTTATGTGAGAGTGAGATCAGTCCTCTGAACTATTTTTCTGGAGTAAGGTTCCTTTTTTGGGTCTCTCAGGAGTTAGCTAGCATCCACCCGCCGTCAAGCTAGCAAATGCCGGTAACACCTATATTTTAACTATTCTGCCTGCTTTCTTGCCTTGGTCCTCTCCCGTCCCCTAGTCCTGGGACAAGACATGGATAGGAGATAGGTGGTTAAGCTGCACAGCACAGTTAGAACAAGCTGTTTATGAGTGTTCTTGAAAAACATTCGGTGCCTAACAGGAATGGTGTTTGGAAATTTAGGGCAGGTGAAGGTCAGGAAGAGTGTTAAGTTCTGGACCACCCTGCCTAACATAGGGGTTTGGAGGAAACCAGCTTCTTGTGTACTTTGGTGGGTCCAGCCCTCAAAGCAGGCTGTTTCCTCACAGAAACATTGTTTTACCCCAAAATGTGTAGCCAAGGGACAGCAGAAGACAAGCAGAATCAACAGTATCACTAACAAATTACAGAGGCAGAGAAGCTCTTTAAGGTAAAGAAACATGTTTGAAATAAATAAAGAAAATAACAAAAGATAATGCATGTTACTAGTCTAACTTTCACCTTCTTTTAAACTGTGAGTTTTGTATTTGCCCTGTTGATCCAAACTCTGGTGACTGCCTCTCCCACAAACGTACCAGCAAAGACTGATTAGAAATATTTCTTTTTCCGATTTTTTTTTTTTCCAATAGAGATATGAGTGCATGCCCTTTAAAGACTTAGTAGTACTGTTAATCATGGAATTTTCCGCTGAACATGACACTTAAACATCTGACTTTTTCACCCAGCATAAAAGATGAATTTTATTAATATGGAGTATAAATACGTTTTTACTTTTCTTAAAATCTCATAGATTGGTTTTCCAGTTACACAGAAGGCAGCTGTCCAGCAATTCAAGACTCCTTTTTTTAATGATAACATGCTTTATTATGTTTATTTCCTTTCAGCAACGTTTCTAAGGCCTTAAGGCAACAAAAAAAGGCAGAATTACCTTACAGTATAGATAGCATGCTGAGCTGGTTGCTGCTCGGGGTTGTGTCATGTTACTGACTTGATTTTTTTCTCTCTCTCTTAACTGTTTGGGCAAGTGGTACAGCACAAAATAGCACAGTAATTATTCAACATAAAATTTCCAAATTACAGTTGATGAAGTTTACTCAAGAGGAAGTAAAAGTCTCCAAAACAAAAAAGCAAATCTATGGAAACTGTTGAAAATACATAGCAATAAACAGTAGTTTGTACTATTGTACAACAGAAGGTCCGTTTAGATAATCCAAACTCTGTCCCAGCAAAATGACTCTTATTGGGTCCCCTCCTGACAGAATCATAAAATATTTAATGAGTATTAATACTACAGTTCAAATTACACTTTTGGAGGTGTCTCTTCTATGTAGCTTACTAGTTTTTAAGCCAATGAGAATATTAATAAGTTTGGGGTTGTTTTCTTTCTGGTTTTCATTTGTATCAGTCTCATGTTCAGCTGCTGTTCACTGATATTACCATGGTACAAAAATGAAGCTGTTGTTTTGGGTTTGTTTTCTGAAAAAAAAAAATGTATTGTTCTTATTATGCTATGTGTGATGTGATTTTCCCTGTGGACTATCCTGGTAGAAGTAATATGTCTATGGAATTTGAATTAAAACAGATTAAATACCTGTAAAGATGTCCACTACAGATTTTTTTTTTCCTTCTTCAAATCTCAAAAATAAGCAATTATTTTGAAAAGAGAAGCTAAAAGTACCAAGGGAGGCAAGAATTAAGGGTATTACCAGAAATAATCAAAAATATTTGGTGTTCCGGGTACTAAACCTCAACCTCTTCCCCTTTTTTTGCCCTCAGCAAAGTAGGGATGCATTTTAACTGTCTCTACAAGCAGTGACACAGTACCAACTTCTCAGCTTATGGATATTTCTGTATCAAGGTTCCAACTGAGAACTTCAATGTAATTGAATTCATTATATTATCATTTTGGCATGAAAATCCCATAAAAATGGGATCATCAGAGAAACGACCTGATGCACTAGGGTTTGATTTGTAATGCTGTGCACAACCTAGAATTATCTGCTATGACATTTGATAACTCAGGAAATAAACCAACTTATTAATAGTACAGTTCTGTGTATCCTTATCAACTTCACACGCAAGCACATATATATATATGAAAACCTTCAGCAAGTGAAAGAAAAACTAAAATATCCCTTGCAATGTGCATGTGTCCTTGTTCAGGAGTACACTAAACCAAAATGAGATGTTTTCTAATGGTATATAATGCTGTAAACAGTTGAAGTCTTCAGTGATAAGTTGCAGGACACTTTGGTTTAGGATTTTAGATTTTTAGCTGAAGTGTAGGCTAACCACACAACGCTATTATTGCTCAAAGAGTTCCGAGAAGCCTCGTGTCCACATTATTCTCAGAAGAACCTAGACTCCTCTTTACCCATGCACATGAATAAAAGCTTTCCATCAGAGAAGGCTATGGAAAATGTGCTGTTCACTGTCAGGCTGTTGATGCTGCTTCCCAGGCAGCCAAGTGGAACCAGTAACTGATCTGCAGGCAGATGCCTCCCCCCAACCCCTTTGAAAAAATAAACCACAAAAAACAACCAAAAAACCACACATACACACCCCCAACCCACACACACACTTCATCAACACTTTTACTAATGCTTCAAGAGGAAAGAGGAATCCAGCATAGGTGGGCCAGGCACACAGTTTGTAGTTCCCAGATGTGTATGATTATCAGCCGTCATGGTAACACCTCCATCTACTGGGATTTTGTCCTCAGTAATACAGCAGATTTGTAAAAGGCCAGAAGATGCGTAGATCCTAATTCTCAGGTCTGCCTTCTAGTTCTGTTTGTTTAAGGATTTTTTTTTTTTATCTTTTTTTTTTTGTCTGTTCAATTTCTGTGTGGTTTCAGTAGGTTTCAGCAGAATATATACATATGCACACATACAGCTACATATGTATGTGTATTGTTTTGTAAATGTTCTCAGTCATGCTTTTTTCTGCTTTGCATCATTTATTCATGTATCTTCCATGATCTCATTTAATTTTTGCTCAACTAAACCTTATAATAAATTATTATTAAATATAATCTAATAGTGACAGAGTCTTCATGTTTTGTTTTCTCCTGGGCTTGGGAAGAGGGAGGGAGGGAGGGAGGGAGGGAGGGCGCGAGGGAGGAAGGGAGGGAGAGAAGGA
>WTSP01002111.1:13405-25157 GCA_025331215.1 Actenoides lindsayi
CCACTGCCTACAGCTGAGCTTGTTCGAGCAGCGTGTCGAGTGAGGGGGGCAGGGAGGAGAGCGCGGGGAAGGGGGGGTAGGGAAACCTCAGACCTGCAAAACATTGATTGTTACTTTATGGGAAAAAAGGAGAAGCACTGAAACAGCTGTCCCAGTGAATTATCATGAAACTGAACTAGAACTAGATAAAGAATATCACAGGATACAATTTTTTGCCTCAGTCTCATGAGGAAAAAAGGTATTAACAATATACAAATAATACAAAAGCTAGCAAACCAAAGGATCTAATTTGTTAATCATGTGGAACAGAGTTGAGTCTCTAAATATAGCTGTAAAACATTAAAGAATATTAATCAAAAAAAAAGCAGTGAATATCGATAAGCATATTTTAAAATATTCAATTTTTCCTGTCAGTATAGTTTAAGATTAGACTATAAGATTCAAGGAATATAAAAAGCAGAAACAGAAGAGAAAGACATTTAAAAATACACAATACAAAATATGAGTGAACTCCAGCTATCCATCTTATCTTACCTGGGTCCAAGTAGAGTACGAAGTTTTTGATAAGGCCTCTGTGATTATCTTCCTCTTCTTTCTGATGACATACCTTCAGTCAGAAACAGTGAAGGGAATTGCATCAGACACGATAGTATAGTCCAAAATACCTAATTCCAGCATGCAAGAGCTAATGCCAGTATTGCTCACTTTCCCGTGAAAACAATAAATACAATAAAAATCCAAGTAGTCTGACTTGCCAGCTGTAACATGCATGAGCTTAGCAGTATTTCATAAAAGCCTGGACACAGATAAAAAGGCCCTTTGATTCAGGGTCAAATACAATAATCAATTGCCAGCAAGTTCCAGCAGTTTCATGTATTGTGGCAGGGGAAGAAATATTTTTGCTGCTTGCTATTCCTTTTCATTGGAAGCAGGGATTCTGGATCAGCCTACTAGTGTATATTTGGCAAGGAATACAGCAAACTCGGATAATGGTTTAAACTAATAGTTTAGATTCAGCTCCAAGAAAATTTGGAACATAAAATCAGAAGATGAAAATATGCTAGATGTAGAAAACCTCAAGATGTCACCTGTCCTTCTCTATGCTGAAAACCGGAACAGCCTATACCTAGGTTTATGTTATTCCTGACAAATCACCCTTGGCATGAAGTTACAGCTAATACCATTGTAAGCATTTATCTGACTAAGGATCTTGAGTAAGCCATTTGTTTATCTAATGTGAAAAAGGAAAAAAAAAAAAAGAAAAAAAAAAAGGAAAATATCTTTTTTCTTCATAAGCTATAGAACTGATTTTTTTTTTTTCTAATTTAAAATTTTGGCAAGAAAATTCAACTTTCACATCTCCCTTTTTTTTTAATTGGTGTGTTACTCACTTTTTATAATAAGCAGCGATGATGCAGCTCAGTGGGAAAATTAACAGTAAAACAGCAGCAGAAATTCCTCCAGCTATGTAGATACTAAACCATTTGTGATCCCAAGTTGCTGAAATACAATTGTAATAAATGTGATTACTATTTTGTATAAACCAGCATGAACTTTTTATGACAAACTAAGTTTGAAATCAACAATTTTGTAGAGATTTTTCTTCCATGACAGCTCATGCTCAATATTCAGACCTCACAACCATTGCCTCATTTCTAAAATGTCTTTGTTATGGCGCACGAGCCCTTATGAAAGTTGTGACTGGACTGATCAAGGGCGAGTGAACACAGCACAGTGGTACAAAAAAAAAAAAAAAACCAAAACAGTGATGCCTTGTATAATTCTCCTTCCCTCCCTTGGTGAGAAAGCACTCCATACATAAGTGATTTGATAGGCAGATAACAAAAAAGCTCTCAGAATACTAACGTGAATGTTCTTGGCATTGTAAAGCTTGTCCCAGAAGAAATACCTAAAAATCATGCATCCTTCCATGGGCAACAAGTTATTCTTCAGAGTACGAAGAAGATATTTTCTATTCAGTACTTCACACAGTTGTATTCATTATTTTCTGTTCTAATTAAATCAGAAATCTGTTCATCTTTTTATAAAAATATTTATACAAAAATTTCTCCTACTGTGATTGATTTTTTTAATAACATAGTACTGTACATGCTTTGAAGATGGATCTCGGAAAACTCACCCTATCTATTCTAGCCTAAGCTAAAATGTTTGCTTTGAGAATTTCAACCAAACAGGAAAAGTTACTTTTATAGTAACTTTTATTAAAGTGCATTGGCTTCCTCAGCATGGAGTCACATCTTCAAAACAAGCTAAGAGCAACATGTAATAACTGAAAGGTACATGCAGGCAGAACAGTCACTTCAAGGTGTAAGTGAATATATTCTTATGGTGCTCAAGTTTGTAGAAAGGTAAAGTAAGAAAAGTAAAAAATAATTTTCTTTTTTTGAGGTGAAAAATTCTGGAGGCAAAAATAGAGGTAATATACTCAAAGTCACACAGGAAGCCCACAACACAAGTCCTCAGTACAGTTATCAAGCATTTAAAACACTTACAAACTTTTCTCTTCTTACAAGTCTGAACTTGGTTAGTGGTGGCATTGAAAACAAAGAAGTGTGTTAAACTACAGAACTTCAAGGCAGCTTCTTACAGCCCACCACAGTGCCCTGCTTCCTGCTACTCCACCACATCTCTGCATTAGCACTCGGCAGACTTGAAACTCGTGCTATTGCATGAAAAGCAAGCAAGCACAAATAGTATGTATTAAACAGAAATATTTGTGGCTAACAGTATCAGCTGCTACAGAAAACATCTTAGCCAGATGATCTTCCCAGCTTGAACAGTCTCAAATGACCCTATGGGTCAGCAATGTCTTCATGAGGCAAGCATTCGGTGTGACTCTGCCCAGTTACCTACCCAAGAAGAAATATTTCCTTCGTGTTCTTCAGTTTCTCAACACACAGGAGTAAAACAGAACAAGAAGCACAAAAAAGTCAGGATGCCTTGCGATGAAAAGGAGTAATGCCTCTTATATTACTGTCCTGGTTTGAGTGAGAATAAAACTAATTCTGTTCAATAAATTTACTTTGCAGCTCAGTTCCTCTTACTGCACTGTCTGAAGTCAGCAGCCTGTTTTCACAGACAGTGTCTGCTCCTAGCAGTGATAGCAGCCCATGTTTAGAGTTACTACCAAGGGCTGGTGTGCAGACCAAGGCCACTGCTGGGTCTTGTGCACCACATTGGGGGGGGTGCAGAAAGTAAAAGGCTGCACCTGCAGGGAGGAGCGGACAGAATAGGTGACCCTAAACTGACCAATGAGGTATTCCATCCCATAGACAGCATAGGATGGTAGGGTTTGGAAGGGACCTCTGGAAATCATTGAGTCATATACAGTATAAAGCTGAGGGATCAGGAGGGTCTCGCGCTCTCTCTCTCTCTCGGTCTCTCACTCTCGCTCTGTCTTTGCCCTCTTGCCCTGCTTTGCCAGCTTTGCTTGGCTTGGCTCGGGTCTTCTTCTGGTTTCTTCCTCAGAGCATCCCAGGAGGACTCTGTCCATTCTGCCTTCGATCCTGATCTGTGTGTTCCTGACTCGCGTACCAGAATCCAGCTCCTGAACACAGCTCCCATCTGCTGTGAGGACCAGTCTGGGACTCTCCCAGTGTCTGCTCCACAGCATCAGAGGTGATGGTGACATAATCACCATCAGGGGGGTTGGGTTCAATACTGGTTTTGCATATATTTGTATATATTCCATTTTATTTATTATTATTTTCATTTTCACTAAAGCTATTCTAGTTTCCTTTTCTAATCGCTCAGTCTCTCCCCCTTATTCCCTTTCTCTTCCCCTTTGGGGAGGGAGGGGGGTTAACAGAGAGCGTCTGTTATAACTAAACTGACTCTAAACCATGACACTTACTATAAGTGATGGTGGTCTTCTGGCCACAAACTTGTTTCTTGTGTTTCTTGTTCATAAGCAAAGGAAAAAAATCAGTATCACTAAGGACAGTATTCCCAGCTAACCAGCTGCTGAGCCATCACTAGATAGCTTTTCTCTCCTGGATCAAAAAGATCTTCTTATTTGGCTTTCCTGAATACCAGTTGAGGCCTACTCAGGTACACCTCTTTAGTATTAATGTGCTCATTGGAAAAGATAACAAAAAAATACTGATTACAGAAGAATCTTATCCTTGAATTCCAATGTTATTTTACTAAAAAGAAAAAAGAAAAAAAATTGGTCTCAGAAGTTTGCACTGCTGAAAGTATGTGACACTAGAGAGAAGGTTGCCTGATAACAAAAACTGATGCCTTTTGTAATAGGATTGCATATGAAATCACTCTACTTCAAGCATGTTTTCAACTGCTATGTACTTAAGATGACAGCTCCTATAGCTATGTCGAAATTCAGGAAATATTATAATGTCTTTTTTTTCAAGTGTTCAGCTACCTGCCACAGAAAATCATTATCTGTGCCAGTGAGTGCTTACAGAAATAAGCAGAAAACATCCTGTAAGCAGCAAAAAAAGAAAATTTAAAAACTTACGTTTAATTATCATCAAGGATGGGTGAATCTGGATAGAGTTTCAGACTGCAGCAGCATCCCCACCCTTCAGTCTAGGCACTTGGGACCTCATTTTTCTTTTCCTGAAGTTCCACATTCGCTTTTATTAGATAATAATCTCTGAGTTAATGAGTTTGAGAGCTGAGATTATCATCTCTCGGTTAAATTTGGGTGAAAAAAAAATCATTAGATTTTTTTTTTTTAGAACGGACAGCAGCTCAAAGCCCTTTTGCCTTTTCTCATTTGAAGTGAGCAAAGCCTTCCTGAGGCATTTGTTTTCTTTAACTATACAAAACCTTTTGTAATTCCTGAATTTAACATTGCATTTAAGATGTTGCAGAAGCGTTAGAGGCTTGTCATGTGTCTCTTTAGTTTTTGTGTTTGCATCAAAGGTGATATGCTGACAGGTGGCTGTGAAATGTATTTTCAGCATGAGTACAGTTTCTGTTAAGCATTAGATGTGTCCCTCTCTCCCCCTTCTTTGTAGCCTTGGCCTTTTCTCTGCAAGATTGTGAAATGTTTTTGAAGGAACATTTTTGACCTTCAGTGCACTGACTTTGGTTTTGAGGAGGAAGCACTGATGGGCCAGACAGTTTTTTGTTTTAACAATAGATTTTAACTGCACTGTAAAGATCATGTACCTTGTCACATGCCTTGCTGGACTGGCACACATGGTATGCTATCTACACATCACTGAAATAGTTTTGCCCACAACTGAAAGACAAAAATCCATCATGAATGCATTCATACCCAGAGAAAGGTGGTTTGTTGATTAAAGACCCACAGACATGGTCTGGTATCTTATGTTTATACTGAATGAATTCATCACAGAAGAAGAAAGCTAATTTCACTCCTACCCTGATTCTCCTCACCCTCTACTGTAGCCTGATCTTCTGTCCATTTTCTATGGCACAGAAGTACTGCTGGCTCCTCTCAGCTCATAAGGACTGTGTGATAACACTCAGTGACTGGACAAGTAGTCCCCTGCTTTTCATCTGAGTGCTATGAAGGTCATAATGGGTGCTATTGAAAGACATGTAAAGGTACAGTCAACATGGGTTGACAAAGGGAAAGTCCTAACCAATTAGATATCTTTCTCAATAAAGTCACCTATCTAGTGTATGAAGGAAAAAGATGCCATATTCTGCACCTGGGAGAGAGTAATGCCAGGCACAAGGATAGAATGGGACACAAACGGCTGGAAAGCAGCCCTGCAGGAAGGGATCTGGGTGTGCTGCTTGACAGCAGGCTCAAAAGGAGTCATCAGTGTGCCCTGGCAGCCAAGATGGCAAAACACGTCGTGGTGTGCATCAAACACAGTGTAACCAGCTGGTCAAGAGGTGATTATCCCACTGTACTCTATGTTTGCGCAGCCTCACACCTGGCATCAAGCACAGTAAGTCACTTGTGAGTTTGTTAGACTTCACTGGCTATGCCACGGTGCAATGGCAGCTGACGCCTGGCCTTTCACTCCTTTGCCCTTACTGTTTCTCCATACCTCACTGGGAATACTAATTGTGTGTTATGAAACAGTTGTAAACATTAAAGAAAAATAATTGGAAAGCCTTGACATTTCACTTCCTCTGGAATTAATGAAAATGCAACAAATTTTCATAATAAAATACGCACTTCATAATACAGAGTGAAGACTTAAAAGGGATAAAATGGGATGTTTCTGAATTGTATTTTACTTCAGCTTCTTCACTGGTTTCATACAGGCATAACTATGCTGGCATCGTTAGGATGAAAAATGGTAAATAGGATTTGTTTCAAAAGCAATAGAAGCATGGAAACTAAACTTTTTTTGGAGAAATAGTTTGTGTAGGTCGGACTAGTAATTCTTAAGATTATTGTATTTTTTGCAATTTATTTTGTGCTTTCATTTTGGTACGAGAAACATTGCAAACAGTATTTTTATTACTCAGCAATTTGGATATGCTTGATTATATGAATATAGTCAACATTTTGAAATGTGCATGTTTAAAATTGTCAGAGATGAGAGGAATTTTTGCCCTGGTTCCTCTTTTCTTACCACTTTCCACTCAATTTCATGGACTTTTGTGGTCAAGTATTCAGAGTAAAGCAGGTCAACATTTTTTCCCAAGCACATTCTCCACTTCTCATTTAACTATATCACAGATTAAGCATATTATGTTTTATACTCCATACTACAGTTCTGAGTGCTGTCAAAGAGATGTCTGCTAACACTCATGTATTACCAGGAACAAAAGCAGTACAACAAAAGCTGGACTGAATGCTGCAATAGAAGAGGGACTGGGATGGTACAAGAATCCTATCAGCAAAATGCATTCTACATGGAAGAACAAAAACTGAGTCTTTTTGATTTTTTCCAGTCAGAAAATAGAAATAAGGTGGGTTTCAACTCACACACTCAACAACATTTTGCCTACTTGTGGGGATCTCAGCTCCTATGATAATCAAACTGTGACAATAGTCACAGCATAACCTAGAGACCTTATCAGTTCCCCCTAAAGAAACTCCTCACATGAATAAGGCAGACCCCAGTTTACAAATTTTTACATTTTCAACTGAGTGTGTTCTGTGCCTTCGTTGAAGGACAGGTCTTGCCCCCAGGACCCTGTGCTGCATTGTGCTAATGGGGAACTCCCTTCATGCCTTCTCTGGGTAAATGGTCACCTCTCCATGGAAACTCAGGCAGCATCTCCTCTGCCAAAGCATCTCCTTCCTATCAAACCAGTTTCTCACAAGCAATGCTAAAGGCCTATAATGAGACCAGAAGAACTTAAAACCAGCTTTTTTCTGTGGAAACAATATTAACTGTGAATTTTGCTCCCTTTTACATGCTGTTAATAGGAATGCAGTATTTAAATATATCCTCACTTGTTACTGAAGAGTTATTTTATATGGGTAAAATTGTTCGTGTCTTGGAAGGTCCTATTGTGGAAACATTTACCACTTTGTCCTTTACTTACCAGCCAGAGTAAAAGCCACCACATAGGATTCATTTCTTGCAGTCGCTACGCAGAGGTACGTTGCAAAGTCAGAGGCTGTTATGTTTTGAATGACAATCGTGGAGTTTGCCCGATCAGAGCAATCCACCAGCGTATGCTCTTTGAAATCTAAACCAAAGCTTTGCTTTCCTGACGAGTTGCACAAGACGACGGTATCCACCCGATCTGCTTTAATCCTTTCCCACAGCACTTGCTGCACTGAATCTCCAATTTTGTAAGGGCAAGTAAAAGCAACATTTCCTCCTGGCTTGGCAAACATGGGATTATTTTGTTTCCCAGATACTTCAAAAGCATCTGTTGAAAAACACAAAAAAACAACAGGAAAAACTACTTATAATTCATTTGAGAGAAGTTTAGTATCTAACAATTCCTATATGGCAAATATTAATGAAATTGATTTACAGCAGAAAGATATTAAAATCATTTGAAATACTGAAAAAAAATATTATTTATACTGATTTATGACTAAATTTTTGTGTACATTTAAAAAAACTGTCTTTATGGAACTATGAGGCTGCAATGACATTGCAAGAAGGCTATTTCTATACGTTTTGAGTATGTGAATGTTTTAGTAGCAGTTTCAGCAAATATTCAACAGCATAAGTTATGGGGCCAGCCTAATTAAATTTGTGATAGTCTTATTCTGCTTTCATGCTAATTATAATAAGAAAATGGTTTGATGTGACCCTTAGGACATGCATTAGTAAATTATGTTAAAAGACATTCCAGCCTATGAACTACAGTTCTCCCATTCAAAAACCTCACCACTTAAATAAAAAATCCTCTTATCCATACATATACCATACTTGGGAAAAACTGTGTGATAGTCAGGCTTTGGTATGAAAGGAGACATCCAGACATATTCAAGACTTCCACCACATATAGACTGTAGATAAATAATTTTTACTTAAACCCTCCTGGTCTGAGTTATTGTTTTTAGTAATAGAATTCACTGTTTACAAATTAAGAAAAAAAATATTTAAAATCTTAAATAGAAAGATCGTCAGTGTTTCTGATATTCAGGTCATTCAATAGACACTTGGTTTCTAAAGTCATATTTGTAATGTCTACATTTCCAACATTAGGACTAACACTGTCATCTCTTTGAAGAATTTAAGTGGAAAAAGATCAGTGATCACACTGCTTTGCTTAGACTGTAAAAGAATGGACCTTTCAAGCTTTTCAGTGAGTTTCTTTTTTATTAGATGTTTTTAAGTCAAGTCAAAGAATGTCACCACTGCATATTTATAGTGTGTTTTCCTCTATCTACGGTGGCAACTGGAAACAGAGACAGAAAATTAAAATGGCATAGAAAAAAAAAAACAGTCAGTAAATGCATAAAAATCTGTTTATAAAGCAGTTTTAAAATGAAACTGTAGCCAGGTTCATGGAATGAGGTGGTTACAGCAGTCTGAGTGGAACTGAGTGTGCTGTAGGATGGAGCTAGATTTAGATCCTCCTTAATATAACATTTTTATCAAAAATCCAGGGGAAAAAAATGTACTGGTAAACTGTATTGCTTTGTATGCTAGAAGTGTCAGGGTTGTCGAAATCATACACACAGGAGAAGTCATCAATAGAAGGTAGGCTACCTCACCTCCTAAGCTAGGCACAAGGAGTTGTAGGATTCCTTGTGGGTAAGTATACTACCCTACATCTAAGAGTAAGTGATTCCATTCATGTTGACAGGGTGAAGACTTTAATGTGGAAGTCTGTGACTTCTGAGACTTGTGCAGAACCTCTGAAATGGTGAAAGAAAAAGTCCAGCCTGCAATGTTTTTATCAATGGAACACAACACAGAAAAATTACATTCCCACTGCCTTTGGAGACCAGAAGTATGATTAAAACATTGAAATGCTGAAAGGCAAAAGGGACCATGTCTAATGAGTTTACCTAAAAAAAAATTAATGAAGTACTTGAAGATCCATGTAGACTGAAATCAAGGAGACAGGAAGTTAATGACAGACAAGGCCAGAAGAGAGATAAATTCACTAAGCTAAACAGAAGGTACAACACAGTGAAGCTAATTAACTCCTTGAACAGCTTGCCAAAGACAGCTAAATTTCTGTTCCTGAATACAACTGTCAAGGCTGGATAATCATTTAAGATATCATCCTAGTTCCAGCAGGAATTTATTCATGGAAGTCTAAGTTTTATTTATGTTAGACTAAATGACTACTGTGATGGGACTCTATACTTGCAAAAGTAGTTCTTTGAAGTGCAGTCCCTCAAAAGTCTCTACATTAGAACAAGTAATTTTTTCACAGAATCGCAGAATGTTCAGGGTTGGAAGGCACCTCAAAAGATCATCTAGTCTAATTCCCCTGCCAGAGCAGGACCACCTAGATCAGGTCACACAGTAACGAGTTCCTTCCAACTCAAGCCATTCTATAATTCTGTGATTCTACAGGTCAGATCCTCTCTTTCTGTCTAACTTTTCAGACCACTAACTTCCAGCAACTGCCTGCTGTACAATAAACCATGTATTCTTCCATGAAAAGTCTTGTCCTCTTTATTGTGCACTTTTCTGTCTTCTGCTATGAGCAAGCCCTGCTGCTACCTATGTTCGCCTTTGGAGCCTTGAAGTCTCCCCATCTGTTCCTGGGTCCATCCTTGCTGTTCTATTCATTGCATGCCAATGCCACCCTGAACTCCAGACTTTTCTACAGTCTAAAAATACTTATTAGGGAAACTATGTGTGAGAAGAGCCTACCTCCCACCTTCCAGAGGATTCACACCTAACCCAAAGGGCAGCCAACCAGGTCTGCATAAAAATCAGCCTTCTTCCCTGACACTGTACTGTAGGTTTGCTAGAAAAAATTAATATATATATTTATATATTTAATTTATATATTTTCCACCAGAATAATGAAAATTCTTTCCATCTTAGTTAACTAATAATGTGAGTTACATTTGTCAAACAGTATATCCCAGTTCCATGACAATATACAATACTACAACATAGTTAACAGGTACTTTACAAAGCTAAGGTTGTCTTGCAACTTCAGTGAAGAATTTCCAAGTACAAATATGATCAATACATTTGTATAATTTGCTGGTATAGAAGTAATAAATAATGTGTTAATAGCAAGAACTATGTACAAACATCCTAATTAAAATAGACATTCTTGGGCACTGGGCTTACGATTGTAACCATTTTCAAACACAGACATCATGCCATGTTTGGTTTTTTGTGGTTTTGGTTGTTGGGTTTTTTTGCATGTTTATTTTACTTGATAGTATGCAGCAACACTCAGGTATTTTCACTCTTGGTGAAAGATGCAAATCTGTCCCCTTCTTACAACATGACACCTTGCACACCTTAAATGATTATGTAAGGCACAAGCAGTGGAGGCTCAGTCCTGCCTAGTTCTAATTAAATCATCCAAGTACACTAAATTGTTCCAGGTTTTTGTTTTAAGCAATTGTCCCATTTAATTTTGACACCAGCATCAGCATAGTTATTTCATCCTCCCTCTTATCTGTTCAACCACTTTCTTTATTTAGCACCTTCCTAAACACAGTTTCTTTTCTTTCAGCCTGGTGCGTGTGGGATGAGAACCTCCCGCTCTGAGAAATACTTCTATGGGAAAAAAAAATCACACCCACACACCTTCACCCACACACACACACAACCCAAGGTGACACACCGTGTGTGAACATGTCAGAAAAAAAAAAATTATCCTTGCATCTGATAAAAATAGAATTCCCCCACCTGCTGCTCATTCCAGCCACTGCCACTGCCGCCAGCTCTGCCCCTGCCATGGCCAGGTCATCTTGCCTCCTGGACAGGAAGGAGGAGGAGGTGACTGCACTCATGGTAGGTGTATTTTGCTTTGACTTAGTAAAGAATTACTAAGTGCTTCATATCTTCTCTGCATCTCTTTTGGCAGGATGTTGTCATGTTTTGCAGTTACATATATTTCTATCTGCTTTAGGTATACTAGACATTTAAAAGATAAAAACTGTACGCTTGCATACTTTTTAAAAACACAATCTTTCAATATTTTTCTTGGAAAGCAAAGCTCAGAAATACAGAGGTATCAAAGAGTGTAAACCATCTTCCCAGGCTTTAAAGGCTCAAACAACTAAACTCAAATTCTGCAACAGGGAAATTGTTGAAGTTAAGAAAGTCTTTTTTGAGGGAAAATAAAAAATTATGGAATCTTTCTCTCTCTTTCTTTCTTTCTTTCTTTCTTTCTTTCTTTCTTTCTTTCTTTCTTTCTTTCTTTCTTTCTTTCT
>WTSP01002114.1:0-10071 GCA_025331215.1 Actenoides lindsayi
CCTCTCCCTTCCAGACAGGTCTTTCCAGACCTTATCACCACACAAGGTTTGAGGCACACAATAGCCAGGCTCTTACAATGGCTTGCACTATGAAAATAAATTAATAATGTCTGTATTTTGCAAGAGAGCTGGGCAAAGAAGGATCTTGGAATATTGCAGAAAAGATAGTATGTTGAAATAGCAAAACTCCTCACTTGTGCTGATGGATGACTCTATGAATATTTGATATCAGTCAATACTGTACCAGCATTCTCACTTTTAGGATGTAGGGCAGTGGTGGTTTGAGGAAGGAAGGGTCTGTGAGGTGCGCTGCTCTATCAGAGTCAGCAGCAGCAACTTAGTAAAGTATCTCATTTTTCTGGAATTGTAGACTTAACTCTTAGAGGACTTTTTGTCCCAGGATGAATACTGCAGCGTAAGTTTGGCTGCAATCATTGCCTCAAAGCAGTCTCCTCTCTGCACCCGCAGACTACTACTGAGTGGCAGTTCTTTACTTTTCTGCAGACTGCAGGAAGCGGAAATCAGCATTATGTTTGAAGAGGAGGAAGTGTGACTTCTGTCCCATTCATTTCTCTCTGAGTTTCTGGCAAGATGATGTTGTCCAGGTACTGTCGCCCAAGTACTAGGTAGTGAAATGGAGAGGCAAGAGTGAAGAAGACTATTGTGGGTGCAGCACTAGTATCCTGTGATGACAGCATTATTACCTGGTAATATTTAGAAATGAAATGTTTTCACGTTACTGTTAAATTGTCCATCATTGCTTCAGGCTCATAACTTTATCTTCGTTCTGCTCGAATTAATGAATTAGAGATAATTTGTGTATCCTCAGGGATGAGTTTGGGAAGGACAATTGGAAGCTGCGTTGTGAATAGAAAAGCAATGCAGGCATTTATAATACTAGCAACAATATACGGGAACATGCCTCACCAAACTATAGAAATATTTAGTTGGCTAAAAAAGTGGTTAGGCAGGAATATGTAGTACAATTCCACATCTGGAATTTGCTTCCTGGATGCTAGTCTCATGCATGATGAATCTTGCTGTGAAAGTGATTATTACTTTGCAAGACAATCAGTCTAGATTGCAAGGTTGGTTCTGTAATTCAAGGTTCGTCCTTCTAATGTGTTTGAAGAATTTGATATAAGATGAAAAATAATTCCACTTACGAGAACTGAAATGGTCATGTGGCTGTAGTCATCCCCAAACAAGTCAGAAATGAAACATGAACTCAACTGAGAAGAGCTGTGAATGAACCTGAGGGCACTGTGACCCAGAAGTGACAACCATTGGTCACTTCCGAACATCTGCTGCATGCCAAATGAAATATCTTGATTGCTGCTTTTCACTAGGTGAGCTTCTGGTCTAAGGTGAACTAAAGCTAGATTTCACTTCTGTTAATTCTTGCACTATCTAATTGTTTGAAACAATCTGAGCAAATACGTAACCACTTTCTCTGATCAATGTGTGCTAGATATAACTGCATTATAACAACATCGAATTATCTCTTGCATATATTGCATAGCCATAGTCATAAATGTAGAACAAGTAGTACCATGAGGCCAAACACACAAGTTAGGTAACCTTTGCAGTTAGCATCCCATAGCACTATCACAGGAGCAAATGCTGCATAGGAGAGAGTCTGAAGGAAACTATAAACATTGGTATTAAGTTCATAACTGTAAATTTCAATTCACTCTGTCACATAAAAGCCATTTACTTAGGTTTTTGCTGTCCCAATTGTGGCTTTTTATGCCTTTTGAGAAATCCCTGAACACTATTGTAGCTTAGACTAATAAACTGTTTTTTTCATATTTTGCAACTAGCCTTGTTCCTTACTAGCTAAACATGTTATTCCTAGATATATAGCCATGCTCTCCCTTTCTGAGATTTGCTCAGAAATTGTTTCTTCATTATTTGTACTTGGGAAGTAGATGGTACCAACTAATTTTAGAGACTGGTTGTCTTTGCCTAGTAAGAGGGGACTCTTGATCTGTACCTGCAATGCTCCTTGCTTTTTTTTGTCCAGTGTCAAATGTATTTTGGTTCCCTGTGACTCCCTGAAATTTAACTTCATTCTCTTTTCTTTGTTGAGATGAAAAGCTAAGTGCATTCTTTTCTCTAGTCCTCAGATTTAATTATTTTCTTGTATATCCTTGGACCTAATTTTCCTCTCATTAATTTTATCCTGATAATCTACCCAACTTGCAAAGAAACTGGGATCAAATCCTGCTTTCTAAATTGTCCTTCTTGCTCTATCTCTCTTATCATCGTCCATCCTCTTTCTTTACCATTGGCAACTGCACAAGTTTCATTTGGCATGGAGTCATTGAGATTGCGGAATCTGCTTACAATCTGCTTCCTTATTTAATAAGCAGTACTGTCCTCCCTCACTGTGGAACGTTTTTCAGTCTGGATGTATTCATGCTACCTTGCTGCCTTGACTATTGTGACCTATTTATTCACTTGTCTCATCTCTCTCTCTCTCTCTTCTGTTATCCAAAGGCCCTTGACTAAATATCTTTCTCTCCTCCCATAGAAGTGCAAATCTCATGCTGAATGCCTGATTCCTCTGCATAAAACTTTAGTTCCCTTATCTAGGCACAGCAAAGCTCTGCTTTTGTTAGCCCCAGTTTATTTTGCAGCTCCTTTCTGTCTCCATTCTTTTGCAGAAAATAAGGTTTAAACCATTGCTATATTAGGGGGAAAACAATTTTTTCATGATAAACGTTTTATCTGTCAGATACTATATCAGGCTTCACTGTCAGTTTCTAGTACTGAAGTAGAAGCTCGTGACAAAACCAACTGCATATATTCTGTGTTTATTAGTTCTTTAACTAGTGAATGATACTGTGCATAGTAACAAAGATCAGATATTTTTGAAAGAGTACACAGATTTCTTTTCTCATGTGTCTTGCATCTTCTAATTTCCTTCTTGTTTTACTTTGTTGCCTGGCTATTTTAGGCTATGAGCTCTAGGTCAGGGTTAGTTAGTTTTTCCTTGCTTGCACAGTGACTTGATGATATAGTAGAGTTTAAGTAAAGATGTGTGCTTTACTCCCAAATATTGGAAGCTGAGGCAAGTTTTGCAATATCAAAGTTTTTCTGAGACTGTCTTGACTGTCTGAAATGTTTTGTCTGACTACTTTGAACATCAAGATTTACTGTTTTTTGAACTCTTCTTCCTAACCTCTTGTTGTGATTTTAGAGAGAATATAGCTAAGTTGTTTGTTGTTTTTATTTTAATAAATATACTTTGCTTTCTCTGACATTTGTTTTGAACTCTACACCTGCACTTTGGAAGTTTAAGAAAGTTTCCTTTAATATTTGAGAAATTGTATAAAAGTAGAATGTCTGGTAATAACTGTCTAGTCTGAAGGGAGAATCTTTCTGATAAGAGGTGAGTTCTAGAAAGAAGTTGAGTTTATACTGTTTGAAAAAAGCAAACAAAAACCCCCAAAACAACAACCCACCTCTGGGGTTTTTTTTGCATGGGTTTGGTTTCTTATGGTTTGGTCGTTTTCTTTGGTTTGGGTTTTTTTTCTTTTTTTTTGGTGTGTAGTTTGTGTTGGATTATTTTGTTGTTGTTGTTTTGGTTTGGTTTTTTCTCAGTTTGAATCTTTAACCATCATAGACACCTGCTTATTTGCTTTTTGTAACTTTTAGTCCCTTCAGTTTCTGGAGAACATAAAAAGAAAAAGCCCTCTTCAGTTTGAACTCTACATAGAGTTTTAAAAGAATGAAAACTCCATTTATTTCTGTGAGGGAATAACTATTTATTGTGTATAATGTATACAAATGGATGTAGATTGGTTCAGTTCATGATGCATAATCAGTGAATTGATTGTCTGATTTAAACCTTTAGAAAAACAAAGTGACCTTGGGGGGAAGAAAGCTGTTTGATTAGATTATCTGTGGATGTGAGGCAGGGAATTTGTAAACGATAGAGGGAACTTCAAAATGAAAGGTGGGGGAAGGAAAGAGAAATGATGAACAAAGCCTGTTAAACTGCTGAGCTCTCTTTTTCTCCAGTGCATTCAGCTCAGTGAATTAATGAGATTAAGTCACATCAACCCTGAGTGCTGGAAGGACTGAGGAAAGCAGGCAATTTCAGTAGTAGCTTGCATAACAGAGTTTGGCACCTGCAGGCTACCTATGATGGTGTGGTGCTACGATTTGAAGCTATTTCCTGACTTGATAGCTGCCACAGCTCTTAGTATTTTTGTGGTACGTGTAAACTTAGCTTGCAGTTAAAAAGGTATGTTGAAGAAAGTCTTTTTTAATAAGACAAATGCCTGTGACAACTCACAGCAATCTACAAAATTCAGTGTGTACTCTATTTTTGGCACCTACCTACTTGTCAGAAGGTTCTAGAAATTTTGTCTGTGTGTAAACAGCAAGAGATCAGGTACACTAAAGGACACCTTTTACTTTTCAAGATTTCTCAGTTTCTCCCTAATGTCTCCTTATGAACTTCTTGTTCATCTGCCTCTTCCCCAAAAAACATTTCAACAGCTTGCAAGAGCTGCTGCCTGCTAACTGTGATCAAGCCCTATGCCTCATTCTGTGCTTTCTGCCATTTCTCCTGAGCCTCTTCTTTTTTTCCTTGTTTTCTCCTTGTTTTCATCTGCTGCATTATTTTTATTTATCAGCTCAATTCTTTGCCACACAAATTGTTCCTCCAGCTAGTTCTTGGTGTCTCCTGTTAATTCTGTTATGATGTCTTTCAACAATTAATCTGTTCTGGTCTGTAACCATGGCATTCTCATACATGGTGCACTTTTCCCCCTCCTTTTATAGGGCTTCTGAGTCCTCCTTTCTCTAGTCCTCTCATGCCAAAGGATTCTAAACGAGTGACTTATTCCTAATTAATCCTTAATAATTGGTTTATTCTATTTTGATCTGAGCAAATGCAGTCCTATGAATCAGGTCTGAGAGATTTTCTTGAGGAGTAAAGGCAAAGGGCCGGTTACTTGGTTTATCAGAGTTTTCTGTTGTTTCACACACACCACCTCTCAAAAATACTATGGTCTGGTTTTGTGTCGGTTATGTGGATTGGTTGGTTTGTTTGTTTGGTTTGGTTTTTTACCTGAAACGGCTCTCAGGTTAAATTAAGCTAATGGCTTGGGCTAAAAGAATTGTAGGTGAATTCACTAAACCACAGTCACTGTGATTCCTTCCCAACTTTATATAAAGTTGCTCAGTAGTTGGACACTTCTACATGAGGTATGCAACATCTGAAGATACGGACATTAACCTATCAATCTCTCGTCTTTGCCTCTCAGGAGAGTGTTGCAAATACTAAATAATAGGAGATGCTGAGAGCAATACACCTCTCTTAAAAAATATTTTATCTGAAGCAGAGGCCATTCCCCAAACTCTAGGTTTGTTCTCTGTCAATAATGTTTTTACACAAACTGGGAAAGCCTCCCCCAAGAGCTCTTTTGGGAGTGGGGAGACCAGGATTCAAAACCATGCTTGAGGTAAGGATGCTGGTATGAGGAGATCCAAATTTGACTCAAAACATTTTGTTTGTTCACACACAAACCTGCTTGAGATTAATTCTATTCCTACATGCTTGCTTGATTTCTCTAGTTGGTAACTTAGCCGTAAGATCAGGAGTAATTAATCTTGAGTCTTTTAGGCAGTCTTTAAAGAATCCCGTGTAATACATTGATTTCTGTAAACACTCTCACTTTTGGAGGACATAAGGGTGTATATCCGGTTGCAGTACATCCTTCTGTGGAAGGAAAATTAAATGTTGATGCATATTACTCGTGTATCAGGTAACTAATGTAACCTATTTCTCTTTGAGAAAGACTGCCCTCTTTTGGATGCAATTAGAGCTGTCCTAACTCTAGGCTGCAGTACAAGTACTTGAGGTTGTTCTGCTTTGTCTCTAGAAGCTGTTGAATTTCCATGGGTAGCTGTGAAGGGCAGAAATTCTATGTAGGTGTGGATTTTTTTTATGACAGTAATAATCGACATTTTCATTAGGGTATGAAATTAGTTTCATTAAAGTTTTCAATATATGCAAATTGTAGTGTGATCTGCATGGGGCGTGTAAATATATATATATCATACTTTTTAATTAAAAAAAAATTAGGGAAATGTGGGGTTTTTTTATTTCTAATAATTTTCTATTCCTGTGAAATTGTCTGTCCATGACTAGCTATTTTTTGGTGGTGGTGTTCTATTGGTTCAGGGAATTATTTTTTTTTTCTTAAATCTATATTGCTATTTAGTTACTTTCTTTTCTGTTTTAAAAGTTCTTTTTCTTGTATTTTAACTCTTGCCCTAGCCAACAGAGTACAAATAGCTGTGATCTTCAGCAGCATAAATTGACAAAGGAAATTAAGGTTTCAATAGGGCTGGCAGGTAGGTGGCAATCCAAATGTCTAAGGCTTAAAAAGAAAAAAAAAGTGCCATGAAGAAAACTGTGAAGTTTGTAAGTCACTTCTGGGTTCAGTTCTAGCAAATATATACTGTAACCTGTAATCATCTGAATGACATTTGAAGACCTACGTGAACTGGATTGATTGCAATTCACTCCTGAAGGAGCAGGTGTTCAAATCTCATCACAAAGGCCAAGGATTGATCACTAGCTACCAATTCAGAGCCTGGCACTGAAACGCTTGTGGTTCTGTAAGGTCACAAATACATCAGTTCAACTGAAGTAGATGGACTGTCTCTGTGCTTAACCAGGCTGGGGGGGGGGGTGTGTGTGTGTGAATTTTTATTTATTTATTTTTTTTACTTTAAGGTAGGAGGACAGTGTTAACTCATGTCAATGTTTAAAGCCTTGTTAACCAAAATATTTGTGTTACTTTAGTAAATCTGAATGTGCTTGTAATGCTGTAATGTTTTAAAGGCATGGTCATGCAACAAGATCATGTTGTGCTAAGAGTTTGCACAGTGTGTCTACTGCAAGGAACATTCAGTCTAGGCATAAGATGAGATAAATTGATGGATATAAGCAGCACACTGACTTCATGTTACAGCATTGGTCAGTGGGACAGACTACAGAATTAATGATCTCCTTCACATGAAGCTAGATTGTCTTATACATCTTGACATCATATTTTGACTTAAAAATGTCTGTTTGTTATGTGTACCATGAGCATATGATGATATTGGAATACTTGAGTTGTATTGACAATGCAAACCAAACACAGAAATGTAGTTGCCACCTTGCTAAATCATGTGTATTTTATTGTCTTGTTATCTAAAGCTGCCCCTTGGCAGACTTCCCCATCATCTTTGTTTTATTAATGAGCAGTTTTGCCTTGCATTTTGAAACAGGCCATTCCTCCTCTGGCAGACCATGCTTTCTGGGGATGCTAATGCTGGTTGTGTTTCAGATAAGTGATGACTCTCAACATGGGAAAGATGTGTAAGTAATTTATGAATTACAGCCTTTTATAGGCTATTGTACAAACACACCCAACTGCATTAGAATGAGATTATCCAGTTACATATTTTTAAAAGAAATTATTTTCTTTTTACTTGCATTTATGGAAGTAGTCCAGCCCAGGGCCTCTCTCACCACAAAATGGTGACAAAAAGGAAATTCTCTTGGGTGGTTTCTGCTCTTCTCTTCTGATTAACCCTTTCATGGTTTCAAGCTTCTATTTCATTTTGATAGTGGACTTACTGGTTAAATGGAAAAATGTTTGGTGTGCTTCAGTGTAGCAAGTCTGTAGTTATAAGGCACATCACTGAAATGGTTAAGTTAGTCCTGTGGTTCTGAGGACAAGATTAAAGACTATGTGGGAAATACAGTTCCTTTGGGTGTTACTCAACAAACACCTATTGACTGCAGTAGGTCTAAGTCGTTTCTCTGTCAACATACTTGACTTAGATCTTCATTTATGCTAAGGAAACCTGATTATTTTAAAATAAAATTTATAAACCTCACTTATTTACTGTAGCATTTTGTATTTTACTTTGTATCATCAGAACAGTTAAAGCAAAGGCAAGACTGGAGGCAGTATAGCCAAACCTCTAACTCAGATGGGGATACCTCTCTACCTTTAGTTTTTAAGAGAATCTCAGAAAAGAAAAGCTTGGAAATGTTGCTGCCTAAATTAGTCAGCTTTGTTGGGGAGTTTTTTCAAAGACACATAACCCCTGCCAAAATGCATTTGCTGAATAGCTTATAGTAAATAGGTAGATTGGAGTCATCTTGTAAACAACTACATGTATGTAGTTCAAGAATTGCAGTACAAAAGAGTTTCATTTTCCCTGGTTTTGTTTTGTTTTGGTTTTGTTTTGTTTGTTTTTTTTTTCACTTGGACTAGTAACAAGATGAGGCAGAGTAAGGAAACAAATGTATGGCTTAATTGGAAACCTGCTAATGTTTGATTTCTATGCCCTTTAACACAATTACAATGTTAAATGTTGCCTGGCAGAACAAATGGAAGGAATATTTATATTACCAATATTTTTAATTATTTTCCTCCTATATCTCTTCTAGGGTAAAACTGCATTTAAAGCATATTTTGTGCAGTTCCTATTTTTACCGTAGAAAGAAATTTAAACACCAGTCTAAATAAAATTTCGAGTTTATTTTGGTGCCATACAACCACAAGGGTATTACTTGTGTTCTTAACAGATCTTGGGAGGCATTTCCCTTGACTTCTAGTGCATCTGTCAGGAGGGAAATTACAGACTGAGATCTTCATTGCAGGTACCCAGTTCTCAACAGTGGATGGGACTTAATTGCAGAGTCTGTTGGGAGATTAATATTTTTGATTCGGATTTCATTGCTTAGCCTCATGAAAATGGTATTGTACATCCTGTGGATTTTAATGGGAAACAAGTCTTTTCTTAGTTCTGTTTTTCCTTTAGTTTCATAGTTTTCTCTGCCCACTATTTTCACCACTGATACTTCTTCGCTTCCCTGGTGCTGTTGAATTCTTTCACTTGTGTTAATCTTTCTCCCATCTCAAAACTCCACTATAGTGTGTCTGCTACAGAGCTCCTTGCCTTTGCTGCCCGTATATCTTATTGAACTGAGTTGTTGACTCTTATTTTGTTGTGTCATTTCAACTTTTTACGACTACCCTCTCCGAAGAACACTTCTATTCCTATCATCTTTCTTTCCTCTGGTGTTCATTCTAGGACAATTGTCAAACCTATGCCTTTCTTTTCTCAGCTCTCCAAGAAGTTTGGCTCTACCCTGTCTTTTTCCTTTGATTTTGTTGTGGCCACTGTGACTCCCTATTGTTGCCCTAGCTAATTTACCACATTCTCTATTAAAGGATCTGAAGGCCTCCACAAAGTTTGGAAGAGTAGTTGAAGTAATTGCAGTACCTGATAATAGCAAACTTCTATCAGGATAGTGTTGTTTGAGTTTCTTTGAGATGTTAGAAATGTAGAGAAAGTGGATGCAGTATGTATGGAAACTTCTCTGCTTGAACTGCGTGATTTACCAGTGCTCACCCCACAAGGTGCAGTGCACAGTAGATGGCAACTTCTTCTGCAAGACCGTCCTTGTAATAAGAGTTACTGTTTGCAGGAAAGACACTTTCAGATGGAAATATCTCAAAGGTTAAGCACTCGTACTCTGTGTTCTCGTGGATGTTGAGTTCTGGGCATTTCAACCCTTTTGGAAAACCAAAGCATTCTTGTCCATAGGTGATGAGGAAGTACAACTTAACAGACCTGATCTTTTTGTTTTATCAGGGCCAGTGCTAGGCCTTCACAAACTAGGCAGTTGCCTGGGACATAGCAAAACAGCCTTGATAGTGTCCTGAGACATCCTCTGGGCTCCTTCCTGTTCGGCTGGAACAGACTTGCTCTCTGCTCTTTCTGCTCAACTGCTCGGAGAGGTCTGCAGTGCCAACACTGCACAAACTGTCCCTACTTCTCACTGAAAAAAAAATAAAATACATGAAGTGTCCAGTGTAAGGAAGAGGAACAGGCAGATTCCCAGTCGGTACAGGAGTAAGGAGAAAGCGACACACTTTCCCCACCAGCGTCTTTCACCGTCAACTTCCCCCCCGCCCCCCCGCTCCCTCTCCCCTTCCCCCCCGTCCCTTCCCTCCCCCGCCCCCCCCTGCTCCCCACCCC
>WTSP01002115.1:0-21409 GCA_025331215.1 Actenoides lindsayi
TGTCGTATAGGGTCTATGCATACCTGACATTACAATGCAGATGTCTTGGAGGCTCTAAGATATGATAAGTGTCATTAGGAGATGTGTTTACTCAACTGTATTGTCTTTTTTTGGGGGGTAGATTTTATGATATGTGATTTTTGCCATGAATGATGGGGAAAAAGGTTACTTGAATCCCAGGCTAGGAAAAAATAATTCATATTCCCTAGGGACAGAGCACAAAGTGCCTTGTCTGTTGGGAGATTTCTTATGAGGAAAAAGTACTAATCCACACTGATTCCTTTCCAGGGACAATATCTGGGCTTACATGTAGGTGTGAGAGTCTCACCCAAACATCTGACAATTTTCCTGCTGTTTTTCCATGTGGGTAGCATGTACTGCCGCAGTCAGAGCAGAAGACATTGCAACACCTTGGGTAATAATGGAAGGAATATCAGTGCCTGGCTACTTTCACATCTCTCAGGTGAAACTTTAGATGCAGGCAAATAGTAATGACCAGGGAAAATATGTACTGATACAAAAGCCAGCACTAATAGTTTCAGATTTCTTGGTCACAACTGTATTCTGTTAAAACTGGGTTTTGTTTTATAAAGCAAAGGGGCTGGTGTGGAAAATGCTATTTTAGAATTTATTCTGTCCATATGGAAATACTGACTGAGAATCTACAGGTATAACATGAGTTGAATAAAAAGTACTTAAAAGTGAATAATGATGACTTTTCTAAGTAACTGACAGTAGAAGAAGAGTAAAGATAATACAATTCAGAAAAGCCAACATAGGCAACTCAGGGAACTAAGAGACTAGGTGCTTCAGAGAGAGAGAATTTAAGGTATGAAGGAATGAGAGAACTGGCAGTAACAAAAACATTGAGATTATATTCATATAATCCATTTCACAATGAAAATATGAAGGATATTAATAGAACAATACAGGATCAGAAACTCTTCAAGAACATGAAAATAAATATTAGATAAATAAATGAAGAATGGAAAAAGGTAGATGTCTAAACAAACATTGAATTAGGTAAAGATTGAGACTGATCGTGCCTATTTTTCTTTAAAAAAACCAACAAACTAACAAGCTCCGCTCCCCTTTTTAAAAATAAATATTTAAAGAAATAAACTTTACGAAGTGGTACAAAATACAGAACAGAATACAGAGAGATCACATTATAGTGTATCTTTTTATACAGTACGGTGGGCAAATTTTAGTTATGCATCTTGGCAAAATTAATCTTTTTATATAAGGAATTTATTTTACAAAATATCTAGACCCCTAGAAAATTATTTTTAGGAAGTTATGGGATCCAGATTTCTAACAGAGATAAGTTTAATATATGTGCTCAAAAAAGAACTTGGAAAAAAAAAAAAAAAAGAGAAAAAAAAAAAGGATGGGGGAAAAAAAAAAAAAAAGAAAAAAAAAAAACCCAGAGCATTATACCTGTGTTAGTATAACTCAAATTTCTGTCAAGATTCTGTAAATAATTATTAAGGAATCAATTTATAAGTACCTCAAAGATAATAAGGTGATAAAAATGGACAGCATGAGTTTGTCAAGAACTGATCATGTCAAACTAATCTAATTTACTTCTCTGACAGGCTAACAGGCCAAGTGAATAAAGAAGAGTAGGTTTTATACAGCTTGACTTTATTAAGTTTTTTGACACTGTCATGCATGACATTTCTTGTAAGGAAGCTAAGAAAATGCAGGTAGGATATAATCACTCATTTAAAACTTACTCTGAAGAAGTAGTTATTAATGGTTTACTTATATCCTAGAAGGGTGGAGGGCCTTTCAAGTTTCATTCCTCATGGATCTGCCCTGGGCCTAGGACAGGTTAAGACTGCAAAGTGATTTTGGCAAATTCCTACAAAATGCAACAGATTTCAAATTTTGGTTTACTTTTCAATATGTGCAAAATACATTGTCTCACTGTCTACTATGTGTGAATTCAGATAATTTCAATCAGAGAATACAGAGAAATGCAATGGTTATGCCAAAACATAAGGTGCAAATTAAAAATTAGGGCTAACTGTCTAGGCAACATATATATATATATTTAAAAGCAACAGAAAAAATCAAATGAACATGGATCTTGGCCTTATAATAGATTCAAAATGAGCTATGAGTGAACAATGTGAAACAAAAAGAAGAACCCTAATTCTGGAATATATTAAGGCAGTATTTCACATGTAAGACATTATGGTGGTAACAATTCTGTTCTCTGCAACACAGGGGAAGCTCTGATTGGAATACTTCTGCTGCTTAACACCCACAGAGAGTTGTCCACTATTTAAAAAACCAAATCTTAAAAGCCACATTCAGAAAAAAGATTTTTTATCTCCTTTTAATTGGTTGGTTTTGTTTTTGTTTTGTTTTTTTCACAGCAGTAATAAACAATATCACCTTTATCATATGTATCATGGCTTAATAAATGGATTTAGGAACATCAGTTCTAGTATGTTATTTTTAAAAACTTGGCTAGAATAGTAAGGTACTCATGAATAATGTTTCTACATTTCACTAAGCTAGAAACTCTTTCTCCCAGTAAGGGTCCTTAATTCGAGATTCCATAAACTCATAGTAGGCAGTGAGACGATGTGTTCTGCACATATTGAAAAGTAAAGCTGTGTACAGGACACATACTGACTCAGAAAGACCTTTCAGCTTATGAAGCTGGAGAAAAAGAAATACATCTTCTCCCCTTTCTTGGTACTATCATTCATGTTCTCACTTACTAAGACACAGGCTAAATAGAGGAGTGAGAGCTTTGTTGTAGAGCGTTAAGAAGCTTTAGTGAGCAGACATACTTAATTCACTCCAGCTATTTAAAGGGCTGGCTGAGCATTTGCATGATGATCTTTAAATGCTAAAATAACTATAATCAATCCATGCATTCAGTGTACTTTGTAATAGCTCATCTGCCATGTTGCACTTATATTCCAGTAATTAAGTTTATAAATTTTCAAGCAATTCTACTGCATTTTAAGCATTAGTCCAGCCTGGGAATTGGACAGCCACTCAACTTTCTAAAACTCAGCTGATGAGACAAATTCCAGGCATGTAGTCACTTGAATGGCTTATTAAACTTCAGTCATAACTAATTAGCATGGATTGTACTGTTTCCTACCCCCATTGGTAAATATTAATTCATTTTCTTGTCTCATTTACTTTTTTCTATATCCCTATTAATAAGCTTTCTCCCCGCCATAAAGTAACATGGCTGCTAAAACAGATGAAAGGAAACAGTGAAATTCTTGTGGATTACACATGTC
Organism: Actenoides lindsayi; assembly: GCA_025331215.1. Classification (NCBI taxonomy): domain Eukaryota; kingdom Metazoa; phylum Chordata; class Aves; order Coraciiformes; family Alcedinidae; genus Actenoides; species Actenoides lindsayi. Next base: position 3,276 of record WTSP01002115.1, read on the forward strand.
AACATTTAAGGTTTTGTAAGCTTTTTTTGTAAGATTTTCACTAGGGTCTGGCCTTTCATTGTCTTATATAACAGAAAGAGTAAAAAGACTACACACTTCTGAGTAGGTAAAGAAAGGAAGACATGGGATGGAGAAAAATACTACAGGGGCCAAAATCACTCCTGCTCTCTGGAAAGATTAAAATTTTGTCCTCACACATAGAAAAAGTAAAGGGCATGCATGCTAAGAATTGAAACAGGAAACAGTAGCTGACAGTGGAAAAGAAAATAGAAAAAAAAAAAAATGCAGCTTCCATTTAAATTGGTAGTCTGTGCTCCACACTGCAGAAAAAAGTAGGTTTTCCTTTTCTTTTTTGAAGACATCTGCTCCTGCGTGTTGAGAACCATCATTACAGAGGTGCTGAAAGCAACCCTATAAGAGAGGTGTGCGTTAATACTGATATCCCCTCCAAACATATCTTGAATCTGGACCACACAGATATTGTTGTCATTTGACTTGCCCTTAGGTCTGTCCTCCAAAATCTGCTCCAGATGTGAGGTTCTTCAAAGGCTTGACAGCCCCATATGAATAAATATCTGAGACATCAAGGGTGTTTGAAATAGTACTAGATGCCTGTGCATATGTCTTTGTATCTGAATCATGCCTAACTCTTTTCTAGGACTCACCTTTCTTGGGGGTGAGGGGGGAGAAGAATAAAAAACGGAAAAAAAGTAGAACTGACAATTACAAATTGTCATTATTTTCATTAAAGAATACATGGATTATATATAAGAGCAAAAGTATGTGTACAACTTATAATGTACTGTTGAAAATATTTCATACATTGTGCCTAATCAAGACTACATTCAATGCAAAGAATCAGGTAATGTCATATCTGAGCAACTGTCTGAATAGGTCTTCCAGAGATTGAGAAATACAGCAATCTAGAAGAGTAGTGAAGTAGGCTAAATATCTCCCACTTCATAACCTGCCAATGTTCCTCTGAGTAAGTTTAGAATGAGAATATTGCCCTGGAAAATCATTACGTATCAAACTACCACAATGCATAGAGTTGTTGGCCATTGTAGGAGAAAATTGTCAGAATTGTCGAATTCTTGAGAGAATTGTCAGTCTGTAAACAAAAATCCAAAAGAATTTAGTATGTTTGATAAGATTTTCCTCTGCTTTCAAAGGGGAGATATTTAGGAGGTGATGTTTGATTCCAAATGTATATATGTATTTTATTATGCTTAATACATCACCAGGGTTATGCTAAGTGCCCTTAGAAAAACAGAGAATATATTTGTGCACATTCAACAGCCCCTTTGGGAAACATTGTTTCTCAAACTGCCATTTGGGCTGTGTTCAGTACACGAGGTACTTTTTCAAAAAATGCAACACATATTTGATGTCATATAGGTTACTGAGGTCTCCACGAATGAAATTTTGTTCTGGGGAAAAGGCAGTGGAAGAGAATGTATTGGGTTTGACTAAGTTGGAGTTAATTTTCTCCATAGCAGCCCTCCCAGTGCTGTGCTTTGCATTGAGAGCTGGAAAGCTGCTGATAACACACCCATGTTGTGGCTGCTGCTGGGCAGAGCTCGCACAGCACCAAGGATGTTTTTTTCAACATTCCCCCTGCAGTGGGATGGGGTGGACAAGATCTTGGGAGGGCACAGTAGTGGGACAGCTGACTCAAACTGTCCAAATGAATATTCCATACTATATAATGTCAGCTGAACTATAAAAGCTAGAAAAAGAAGGCGGGGGGTAGGGGGGTGGGGGTGGGTGGAGGGCATGGGGGATGCGACATATAGACTTGTCCTCTGAGCAACTACTACACATTTGGAGCCCTGCTTTTCAGAAAAGGGGCCAGACGCCTGCTGATGGGAAGTAAAGAGTTTCTTTGTTTTCTTTTTCTTCTATGCACAGACTTGGTTTGCTTTTCATTAAACGGCCTTTGTCTTAACCCACAAATTTCATGTTATTTTCTTCCCCCTGGTCCAGCTGAGAGGAGGGAGCAGAAGTGATAGAGCATTTTGGAAGGCACCTGGCATCCAGCCAAGGTCAAACCACCACAGAGCATTACCAGAGACTCTGAGCAGCATTTGAATGAAACAAATAAATGCCAAGCAAAAGCAACAAAAAAATGTAAATTGTGAGAAACTGAAATAACATGAAGAGATATATTATATCTCTTATATTATATATCTATATCTATAGATATATAATATAACAGAACAAACCTATAGGTATAAACCAGCAAACTGCAGCTGACAAAAAAAGGCTGAGTCAAAAAACAGGGAAGAAATAGAAAGATGCTCTGAGTTGTGAACTATGTAAGGAAATTTGTGTCCAATACAGCTGTCCCGGAAAGCAAAAACCAAGAGTACAAAGGTACCAGATGCAATCATAGTTTTTACAAGAAATCTGGTAACAAGAGAAATATAAAGGACTCTAACAGTGACATTGTATCAAAATACATCCACATCTAATTATTCCAACTATATATCCAAGGAAAAATAGTAGAGTCAGAACTAGTGGTGTTTCTGTCAAAGGATAAAACGGATATTGATCTTTCACACAACATATCTAGCAGTATACACAAACTCCAGAATAAATTTAACATCGCTATTTACTTCAGATGCTAGACTGACATTAAATTTAATAACTTAATTTCATTTAATAATTGAATGTAATTAAGTTCTATAGAAAATAGTGTTTATTGTTATTTTATTATGGCTTTACCAAGAACTAACATGTTGGGAATCATATTCTGCACAAAGTTTTCTAATGAGCTTTTGAGAACCAACCAAGCTAGGTAAGTATGGATTATGCAAGGTTGATCAGCTGGAACAGAGGAGCCCAATGAAGCACACCTTTATTTGTCTCTTTGACACTGAATGATTAGTGAACAAGAGAATGTCTGAGCTTACTGCATTGCTACCTCTACCACAGAATCATTTTTATTAATTTTGTTGCTGTGGAAAGCAGCTGACTTTCAATCTGGCTGAGAGAACTATATTTCTGAACTGTCTTCAGCAATCTTTCTTTTTGACAGCTGGCTTCCAATGAATGAAGCTCAGTAATCAGCCACTCATGTTTGAAACAGAAGCTGTACACCTGAAATGCGTCTTGAACTTGTATTTCAGGTATGTTTGGAGCTATCGGTACGTTAAAATTTCACAACATTTTAGAGACACTCCTCAAATCTTGATTGAATGCTGAACTATATACAAACAATTACATTGAATGAGATGTATTTATACATTTTCTTCCTGTTCAACTATTTTAATTAGCCATTTCTGGAGAAGATCTCTTCCTCTGAAATACGGGCATTACCTTCCTTGTGACCAGTTTGCCTCAAAATCACAGGTTTTATCATTTTGCCAACTGAATGAATAACATTTCCTTTAAAGTGTTTATATTGCTGAAGCACCAAACTACTACTGTTGCCAATTATTCCAGTAATTTCTGCAGAGCATGGTCTCTGAACTGAATCTAAGGGGCCACAAACTGTAATTATTACTATTATTTTATTTTTTAAACCAAGCCCATTTTTAATAAACTGATTTAGGGTGAACTATGTCTGCACTTAGATTATTTTATTTTTAAAAGACACAGTAGAAAACATACCCAGAGGGAAAAAAAGAAAAACAAAAAAAGACACTCTATTCATATTGCTGCAATTTAGTTGCTATATCTGACATGAGTCTTCCATACACAAGTGATCAGCATTTATTGAGATCTGTTTAAATTCTGTAATTGCCAACAAAAGGAACTGCTCCATCATAGGTGATACATTATGGAAAATAGTGAAATCTTCATGAACGTTCTTTTTGGCATGCAAACTCAAAGGTGTAAAATCACTGTGTTGCATAAGTTGTTTCTTATGCCTATAAAGTCACTATCATGAATTTTTATTAAATACTCTCCTCCAATTTTACTAGTTTAATTAAAATAAATGGATCTATGAATGTCTTATTTTGTTTGCACTGCTTGTCATATTTTAATTGGAAATAAAACATGAAAAAAATATAGTAGTCATTTCATTTCTACTTCAGTGCACTGTGGCATAGTATCTATCTGCTTTATTTATTTACTGTAAGTTTGGTGTGTGGATTCTGTAATTGTTAGTGAAAATGTGTCAAGAAAAGAGATGCCTAGTTATTTGCTTGACCTGACAAATTCACCCTGGATCATGTGGAATTCCAGAAAAGAGCAGAAATGTTTCTTCCCCCAGTGGCATCTGAGCCAGGAGGTGGTTCTGTACTTGAGGATAGGATAGGTATGGTGGTGGAGAGAGGGAGAAAGAGGGAGAGAGGGGTTGCAAATAAGCAACTTGATGTAAAAATAGAGGAAACAACTTCATCTGAAGAAGTGCAGACATCTGTGATATAGAACTAATCATGAAGCCTCCTTTTACAGTCAAAGGAAAGAATCAGAATGTCCTAAGGTAGAAATCAAAATAGTTTTATGATTCACTCTATAAGCATCTGTTTCTTTCTATTGACTGAATATAGAGCTCAGGGTGACTAATTGACATATATACAGGACTTTATAGATATATAATGTTAGGTGATATGAATACTCATCTAAGAGATGCCTAAGAATAGTTGAAAACATACATCTGATGTGACAAATCTTTTTCTCAGAGGAGAAGAGTAGAGTTTGTTGCTCGAAGCACTCACATATTTCTATTAGAGATAAAAGATTGCAGGGAAAGGTCCCACATGTAGAGATTCAATGGGTATAAGAGAAATTGACTATCAGTCCCTTTCTTTTCTTAATCTAACTCACACAAAGGTTTTTTGTTTAATTTTTTTTTTTTTAATAATCTAGCAAAGCAAAACATTAAATATAGAAAAGGCTTTAGAAATTTTCCAGACACATTTTCAAACTGTTCAGTGTAATAGACTTGTAAGAAAAGCTCTTCTTTAGCTAAGCTACTATGTGTTATAGAATCATCATTATATATTCTCTCTACATGTTTTTTTCCTGAGAATATTGAAAATATTGTGTTACTACATGCTTTGTGGTCTTTGAAGAACATCAGTTGCTGCAGGTGACAGAAGGAAACTTGATAGCTTTCAGATATGTATCTAGCCTTTTCCAATTTGTAAATCCACATCAACTATATGTTTTGTGTACTTTGTCGAAGTAGTTTGGGATTAAAGTCTGTAGAGCAATAGTAATAAAGAAGTCCCTTTATTGGGAATTCTTATTATTATTTTTGCAGATGACACAAAACAGGGATAGACAGTTAGGACACTGAAAGACATAATTAGAATTTCAAATTATTTCCATAAATTGGAGAAATGGACTGGAAAATAGGGGTAAAATTAAACAGGAACATGTGCATTTTCGTAAGCTTAAACAGAAAAATTATCTAATCAAGTACTAAACAATTAATTAGGTAGTTAGCAGAAAGACGCAAACATTCTGAGGCATCTATTTTGATGTGTGAACACTGTTTTATCATGTAAAACCTTAATAAGTACTAAAATGTCCAACAATTTGCTATCATGATCTGTCCTGTGTTCACTCACAGATGCTATTTTTGCTCCATCCCAGATAGCTATCACAGTAGGACAGAAACTAATTCAAATGGAAGCATGAGCAACTTCTGGTTAGTCTAGTGCAGCTGGTTAGAACTGGGTATCTCAAAAGCTTAAATTATAAAAAATACTAAAAACGTAAGTGACTCAAAAATCACTGGAGCTTACTTGGGATGTCTGATTCAGAAAATTCTTGGCACAGAGAATGTCAAATCCAACCTGTGTTTTAATTTTGTAATATGATTTGGGTTTAGATCAGAAAAGCCCATCTCAAAAATCACCCACAGAGTGAATACTACTGTGAAACCTCCACAATTGCTCCCAGCTAACAAAGAAAGGAATAAAGCTGGCGTATTTTTTTAGATTACTGAACTTTAATTTTTCACATCTCCTTCACATACTACTGGAGTGGCTTGAAGAGTTAGTAATAGACTTGATTAATTGCTTGGCTTTTTGATGCAGGAATTCATACTATGTAATTAGAGTTTTCACTGAAGTAGGTAAATTATTGCAAATCTCACATGGATGGAGGAGGTTTTCAGTTCAAAGATTTCCCACAAACAGCCATTTCCCTCCAGAAGATCTTTTTCATTGCGGCAGATATTTTGTAATTCAATATTATCAGGTTTTGAAGTTCAAAGTTACTTGAGTGGCTGACACACTGGAAGGCTGTGATGCCACTCAACAAGCTCTGGACAGACTGGAGAGCTGGGCAAAGGCAAACCTAATGAAGTTCAACAAGGGCAAGTATAGAGCCCTGCACCTGGGGAGGAATAACACCATGCACTGGTACAGGTTGGAGGTAGACCTGCTGGAAAGCAGCTTGAGAAGGACCTTGGAGTCCTGGTGGACAATAAGTTATCCCTGCAACAACAGTGAGCCCTTGTGGCCAAGAAGGTCAATGGTATCCTGGGGTGCATTAAGAAGAGTGTGACCAGCAGGTCAAGGAAGGTTCTCCTCCCCATCTACTCTGCCCTAGTGAAACAATATATGGAGTATTATGTCTAGTTCTGGGCTTCCTGGTTCAAAAGGGACATGGACATACTAGAGAGAGTCCAAGGGAGAGATAAGAGGAAGATTAAAGGACTGGAACATCTCTTTGATGAAGAAAGGCTGAGATACCTGGAGCTGTTTAGTCTAGAGAAGTCTGAGAGGGATCTTATTAATGTTTACAAATATCTGAAGGTGTGGGTGTCAAGTAGAAGGGGCCAGTCTCTTTTCAGTGGTACCTTTTGATAGGACAAGAGGTAATGCTCACAAACTGGAACATAGGAATTTCCATCTCAACAAGAGGAAAAACTTCTTTACTATGAGGGTGATGAAGCACTGGAACAGGCTACCCAGAGAGGTTGTGGAGTTTCCTTCTCTAGACATTTACAGAACCTGCCTGGATATGTTCCTGTGCGGCCTGCCTTAGGACAGCCTTACCTCCATTCCTGGGAAAGTGACAGAACAGCTTGTTCTTGCCACCATCTCAAAGCATGTTGAAGAAAGGAGGCTTATCATGAGTGGTCAACATGGATTCAACAGAGGGAAGTCATGCTTGACTAATCTGATAGCCATTTATGATGGCACAAATAGATGGATAGATGAGGGGAGGGCAGTGGATGTGATATATCTCGATTTCGGCAGGGCTTTCCATACTGTCTCCCATGATAACCTTGCAGCAAAGTTTAAGAAGTGAGGCTTGGATGATTGTGTGGTGAGATGGATTGCAAACTGGCTGAAGGACAGAGCCCAGAGAGTTGTGGTCAGTGGAACAGAGCCTAGCTGGAGCCCTGTGGGTAGTGGTGTTCCCCAGGGGTCAGTCCTGGGTCCAGTGCTGTTCAAGATATTCATCAGTGACCTGGACGAAGGGATAGAGTGTACCCTCAGCAAGTTTGCTGATGCTATGAAACTGGGAGGAGTGGCTGACATGCCAGAAGGCTGTGCTGCCATCCAGCCTGACCTGGACAGGCTGGAAATCTGGGCGGGGAGAAATCTAATGAAGTTCAATAAGGGGAAGTGTAAAGTACTGCATCTGGGGAAAGACAACTGCATGTATCAGTACAGACTGGGGGCTGATCTGTTGTAGTGAAGCTCTGGGGAAAAATATCTAGGAGTCAAGGTGGACAAGAGGATGGCCACGAGCCAACAATGTGCCCTCATGGCCAAGAAGGCCAATGGCATTCTGGGATGCATTAAAAAGAGTGTGGCCAACAGGTCGAGGGAGGTTCTCCTCCCCCTCTACTCTGCGCTGGTGAAGCCCCACCTGGAGTACTGCATCCAGCTCTGGGCACCCCAGTTCAAGAAAGACAGGGAGCTACTGGACAAAGTACAGCACAGAGCCACTAAGATGATTAAGAGAGTGGAGCATCTCACTGATGAGGAGAGGCTGAGAGAGCTGGGTTTTTTTAACCTCGAGAAAAGGAGACTGAGGGGTGACCTTATTGATGTCTATAAGTATGTAAAGGGCAAGTGTCGGGAGGATAGAGCCAGGCACTTCTCAGTGACATCCAGTGATAAAACAAGGGGTGATGGGTACAAACTGCAGCATAGGAGGTTTCAAGTAAACATAAGGAAAAACTTTTTCACAGTGAGGGTGACAGAGCAATGGAACAGGCTGCCCAGAGAGGTTGTGGAGTTTCCTTCTCTGAAGACATTCAAAACCCACCTGGATGTGTTCCTGTGTGGCCTGATCTAGGTGATCATGCTCTAGCAGGGGTGTTGGACTAGATGATCATTTGACGTCCCTTCCAACCACTAATGTTCTGTGATTCTGTGATTCTGTGATCCTGCTCTGGAAGGAGTGTTGGACTCGATAATCTCCAGAGTTCCCTTCCAACCCCTACCATTCTATGATTCTATTAAGTCATTTTTGATGCTTCAATTTTATGTATCCAACTTGAAACAACTTAGACAGTCCTGATTTTCTGATGTGCTAAGGGCCTAGTGAAAAGATTTCCTAGACAGGGTACTAAATGCTGAACACTAAAGTCACACAGGTGAAAATAAGGGATGTCTTCAGCACTATCAGCAGGGAACAAGGTGGATTTGGTACTTTCACAGAAGCACAGAGTGGCTGAGGTTGGAAGACACCCCTGGAGATCGTATGGTCCACCCTCCCTGCTCAAAAAGGGTTACCTAGGGTTGATTGTGCAGGATCTTGTCCAGATAGTTTTTTAATATCTCAGAGGTGGAGGAATCCACAGCCTCCCTGAGCAACCTGTACAGTGCTCAGTCACCCTCACAGGAAAAAAAAGTGTTTTCTGACATTCAGACACATTCTCCTGTGTTTCAGTTTGTGTCCATTGCATCTGATCCTGTCACTGAGCACCACTGAAAAGAGTTGGGCTCTGTCATCTTTGCACTATCCCTTCATGTATTCATATACATTGATGAGATCATCACTGAGCTTTCTCTTCTCTAGATTACAGTCCATATTTTCTTCATAAGTGAGCTGCTCCAGATCCTTAATCATCTTTGATTCCCTTCATTGGACTCTAGTATATCCATGTCTCTCTTGTACTAAGGAGCCCAGGACTGGACACAGTATTCCAGGTGTGCCTCCACCAATGCTTAGTAGATAGGAAGGATGATGTTACTTGACCTGCTGGCAATGCTTTGTCAGTGGAGTCCAGGATAAGGGTTTTAGTATTAACCACAGTGGAGCAGGTGGATATTTCTTGAAGGAATTATGACCCTTGGGAAAAACCTATGCTGAAACATGGGAAAAGTATTAGGAGAAAGGAGAGGCAGAGAGAACAGATCACAGTTCCACTGTGTTACATTAACAGTTGGGCTCATAAAAGGTCTTTTCAATCTTGAAAGTCTTTTCCATCCTAAATGATTCTATAATTCTATGATACTATGATCTTGCATGGTCAATGATGCTTCAGTGTTGAGAGGTAATTCTTCTCAAGTTCAGAGAAGTGAAGTTTGGTTTGGCTGGGTTTTTTTTTTAATTCAGCCCATAAGACACTCTATAATAACAAATTCACTGATTCTATGAAGAAATAAAGCACTAACAAAAGGATGGCAAGAAAGGCAGAAGTTATTTTGGTAGAGTGACAAATCTTGAAGAAGTTACTGCTTATAGACTTATCCTTCACCAACAGGAAAAATACACACATTTATTCTACTTTTATATTTTGTTGCAAGTCTTCACAATATTTAATTTAGCTTTTACTTTGTTATAATATTATTAATTAATCAGGTGTTTTGTTTGAATGATAATGTTTCCATGGGGATTGTAGGACAGGAAGGCATATTTCTGAGATGCCATGTATCTGACACAACTTGCAGGATATCTCTGAGTGGATAGCACACTTTATGCCATATCACATGGAACAGGTTGGAGACCAGTGTTCTTAGTGGAGACCTATGAAAATTAAAGTGTCTTTTCTAACTACAATTAACTCTTTATCAACTAGCAAGATGGATGCTAGGGGAAAAAAAAAAAAAAAAAAAAAAAGAAGAAAACTAAATGTATGACTCTTGGAACTTTGTACTTCAAGTAAATTTTGGCTTTGCTTGTCTTGAAGCCTTTAATATCTTTATTGACACCATGGTATTATTTACTTATTCCCTTAATTTTCCAATCAGAAAGCTAGAACTCACTTTTAATATGTGCTGAATATTCTGTCAAGGCTGACAATAAATTCCAACAATTTCTGTTGACATTAAGCATGAACATTAAGTTCAGTTAAAAATAGTATTCCTTTTGTCCCAAGGGGCACATTCAGAGTTGGTAGCTGTGGCACTTACTAGATTACTGTTAACACCCAGTTCTGTCTATTTCAAGCAAAAGAAAAATGAATGGTTACGGGGAAATTTATCTAAATCCTTCAAAAAGAGCTTTATTCTTGTGTTTTCAAGGGATGGTGGTGTGTTGTTTTGATATTGCTGCTTTTTTCCCAGAAACGTAGTAAAAAAAAAACCCTAATGTCGGAGAGGAGAGGTCTGTTCTCTGGTCCAGCCACTGTTGCAGTGCTTTCATGAGCTACAATGCATAGTAATAGCTATATAGAATAATAGAATTCTAGTAGCTTCGTGGTCTCTCTGACCTTCCAGAGGTAAACTAACCTTTTTCATCATTTATTTATTTTATTAAACCCCCTTTTTTTAATAACGAAGGAATATATGAAAGAGGAAAATAAATTCTATTGATATGTGCCTCATCAAAGTGAAATAAGAACCTTAGAAAATTGATTTCTGGCAAGTAAAAGCATCTGACCAGTGATTTCAAAGGTGGGATTATAACATACATTGAATATTTATCACAAAAAAAAACCCAACCAACAAAACCCAAACCCTAAAGGATATAAAATACCCTATAAAATAGTGGTGAAGTAAGGGAGTTATTCTGAAAATGTAGAGTTACACTAGAGAGCTAGATAATTAAATCACCCTTTCTGATCCTACAGTGTGTGGATATATATACCTGCATATATATATATATATTATATGTACACACATATATTTGGATGATACTGAATTGTATTAGACAAACCTAACTGGAAGGTCTGATATGAACCCATTAACACTTAGTTTGAATAGATATTCTATTACTGAGCAACTGAGCAGGAAAAAGCCACAGGGCTGAACAGAGACAACAGATAATTGAAAGCACTAAAACATGTTTGTTATTTCATTGGGTTTCTGTTTGCTTGCTTGCTTTGTAGTTTTTGTTTGTTTGTTTGTTTGTTTTATTATTATTATTATTTTCAGGGGCACTGTCTCAAAGTCAGAATTTTAACTAATTCTGGAAGAGAAAACCTATAAATTACAGGAATGAAAAATACAGATTTCAGAAATTCAGAGGCTTCTTTTTGCTCACCACAGTTTTCTGCAATTTTTATGCAATTTTAAAGAAAGCCTTTTTCTGAAAACAAAAACTATCAGATTTTTATCAGAGTACAGATACAATGATTTTGGGTTAATTGTTGGTTTGTGGGTTTTGTTTTGTTTTGTTTTGTTTTGTTTTGTTTTGTTTTTTCTGGTTTGTTGTTGAGGTTTTTTTCCAGATAAAGAAACATTATTATACTGGACTTCAGCTTGAAGACGGATTTGTCCGAGGTGCAAGAGAGTCCTAATATTTTAGGCTTCAGATGTTTACACAAATACAGATCTGTGAAAGAGAAAACATCTCTACTTGCTGTAACCCTCTGGTTTTAATCCCATTTTATACAACATATAGACTTCCAGCATTTACAGGTAAAGAAATCATAATTTTGTGGGAGGTTATTTACTCATTTCTAGTAGATATTATTTTCCCTCTCAGTTATTCTAGGATAAAGCTCCTTTAAAGGTAATTTTATTTTATTGAAACATGTATTTATACTTCCATTATAACAACATAATACTGTGTTTTCTGAGATTTGTAAGTGTAAGTAGCCCTGGTGCCCTTTACTTACCCATGCATATTTAGACAGAAGCAATCCTTGTTTTCTCTCTTCTTCCTTCTTCCTTGCATGCTTTATATTGGACCAAGTATTGTGAGATGGGTTGTATCAGTGCACTGCCAGGAACAGTAATTCTTTCATGCCTTTCTCCAAAGAGACATTTTTCCTCATAATGAAAGGGAAACTGGGAACTAAAGACTAATAAGGCTTTATGAAAAGATACTTTTTTTTAAAGCTTCTAAGACAGGCAAACTTAATAAACCTAATAAAATACTGTACTTTTTTGCTTGCTGTGCTTTTATCTAATCTCATAATACAAGATATTTTTATCACTTTGATGGTTGTAAGGTACTGTACTTAGTGGCTAGAGGTGTTACACAATAACACTTGAAGTACATTGTAATCAACAAAATAATCCTTCTGGTTTGCAGACTTCCTTTGAAGGCCTGTCACAGCACAAGGACATTTTGTCTATTCTGTCTTAATACTATTTTCCCCTGGCTTTCATCTCTTTTGTAAACCACAAAACATAATGGTAAATGGCTTAACCAAATGGACATAAACATTAGTACCATTATTTTCCCTTTGAGGGCCAAACTATCACAGCAGGGCTGTTGAATGAAGCACAGTGACGTAACAGTGTGCGTAGCTGTACGCAGAATAGGCAACTGTGAAAAGGATATGGAAAAAACATGCTGACAAGTATCAGGATAACAAGGTGAACAGAATATGAAAGGTTGGCTGGTAATCTGATCAGAGCTGTACCGTGTTTTAACTGTCACCAGCAAAACTTGAACTGAATAGACTTCAAAGGAAATGAAACACCACAAAGGACATAAAGAATTATCCAAAGGTTGCAATTTTCTTTGTTTTCTGGGGCAGTCTGTGTTGAGCAACTTCTTTTTTATATTTATTTATTTATTTCTTTATTTACTATTTTATTTTAATTAAAACAAAATGCATTCTAAGAGAAGAAAGATTTCCATTACAGAGAAGAAAACAAACCCATACTTACAGTGAATAGATCTACCAATAAACAGCAAACTGTGAATCCACCTTTAAATGATAAGCACCTTAGTAATTCCCCTGGAAACTAATCTAATGCTTGTGAAGTAAAATAGCTATTGTTTGATGTTTTGTTCAACAAGAACATTAATTAAAACTTGTTCAATATTAGTATTTTGGATAACTATATGTACTTGTACTATACAATGATGGGTAGAGTGCATGCAATAAAGGCATTTTTTATATTGTTTTGCAGTGAAATAATATTTTTTTCTTCATGGGAAAGAAAAATACAGTGTTTCAGGGGTTTATTTTCTCACTAGAGGGGTCACTTATTTGTTCCATTATAAGTGTATTGCTTATTCAAGCTCTTTGGACAATATGTAGCTATGAATGTTTTTGAAGAAAGAAGAAAAACAAAATGTAACAACTGGTTAATAATATGAAATACTGTACAAAGTCAAAGAACAGATGAAAAGGAACATTATTTTCAGCTGAAAATGCAAAGGAAATACATGGTAATTTGAGAGTTTACTTTCATGAACATGCTTAAGTCATAGGCCTTTCAAAAAGCTATCTTTGACATTTCAGCAAAAGCAAGCAAAATTGTAAAGGGCAGACAAGGGCTACCAATGCCAAATTCCAAATATGTCTAGAAATTGCTGTTGCGTGTACAGTCTTTAAACTGTTTTCTGATTCAAGTTGAATACAGCAAATTCAATTTTCTTAAGTTGGATTTCCTTGATCCTGCCCAGAAATTGAATTCACAGAGCCGGAGGAAAAAATTACTATGTTGGTCTGTTCCTTTTGTCCAGTAGCTCAGGCTTTGTCCAGGATAGACTACTAGATGTTAGTTAAAAGGCTTTTCCAGAAGTATGAGACAATATAAACCACTTATTTTCCTTTGATTCAGATGAAGAGTTCATTTTGGGATTCTCAACCTGCAAGAAAGTTGTCTCATTATCATAGTAAAGGGCATTTTGAATTATTGTTTCTTCATGGCAGAAGTGCTTGACTTCATATATTATAAAAGCTGAAAACATAATATATCCAGAGAGCAAGCACACAGGAATATTCTTTTCCTTGAAGGTTCAGACCCTCACCCAGAAGAGAAGGGAAAAAAAAAAAAAAAAAAAAAAAAAAAAAAGGTCCTGACTCCCTCTTAAAAATATATTTGCTGAATCATAAAACAGTGAAAACCTATCACACAAAAATCATAGAAAGTTCTTGATTTTCTAGTGTTCACTTTTTTCTTCCCTCATCAAAAATCCATATACTCAATACCAATACATGGTTTTGATGAGAAATATAATCTTCAATTGAGTAAGACTTGATCCACAATTGTTTGCAGGTAAGTCTGTATTCCAAGTAAGTAAAGAGCAACATCATAATTTTTGAGAAATTAATAAGCTATTTCTTTTCCTTTTTCCCCATAATTAACCTTAAATAACCAATGTGGATGATATGCAAAATTCCATGTGGAGAGTTAATTATTTTTTACTTGTACAGAAAGAATAAAACCACTAAATTTATTTGACCATTCAACTGAAATATCAGTTACTCTTTCAGCCTTACTGACCATTAAGAGATACTGGTTAAAGCCAATAATCCTTACCTGTATCAAGTAGCAAGCATTTTTTTACAAGTATGGTTTTTAGTATGCCTAGCAATATGATGGTGTTTCATGGTTTGGACTAGTTTGTCATACACTTTCTTTCAACTGTATTAAGTTAGTCCAGTGAAAATAGGTAATTTACTTAAAAAGTGGTGAAATTTAGGATTAAAAAATACAGATTTAGTATCCATAACTTATTTTCTTCCTTTAAATTACCAATTAAGCCTCAAATATGCTTGTATTTTTATTGTGATTACTATCAGATTTATGTTATTACTAAGTGCTTTTACATGATCATTGTCTACATTTTCAATTTATCTCAAAGACTGAGCATACCCATATATAGTCATAGTTGCTGTCCATCTCCAATACGTTTGTTTTAAATATATAAAATCCTTTCACTTTTTCAAAATAATAAGGTAGTCTTAGTGAATTATATCATTATAGTAGCCTTAATGTACATGTGCATTTGTAAATATCTATTCTTTAGGTATGAAGTATGTTTAAGACAGTACAAACCTGAAGAAATAAAAAAAATATAAGAATTACTGTTCTCTTTATGTCATTCCTTCATTTTTCTGATTCTTAGTTATCATATCTATAATTTTAGATGGCACATTGAATGGTTTAGTATTTGTTATACTGTACTTGGAGCTGGTGATTCAGGAATCCTTCTTTTAAAAGCTCATATGTTCCTTCCGAATTTTTGGATCCAAAATGCAATCAATCAATATAAAGTTAGTTAAGTATATTTCTTAGTTACATATGGAACTTTAAATAAAACTTTATCATGCAAAGCCAACCTATAGGTATTTCTTTTCTGTGTCCTTACATGGGATTTCCATGTCAAATTCTCCAACATCTGCTACTCCTGGTGAACAATGGCAATAGTGAAAGGCAGTGGTGTATACACTGGGAAGTACTGAATATAGAAAACTTGCGTAAGATATAATATGTTGTCATTGTCATTGCTTTGCTCAATGTATCTTCCAGGGTGGACCTAGGAATGGCTGGAGCAGATTGAGCTGATTGGTTGAGCTGATGGTGAGCTTGTGCTTATAGTGTTTTCTCTTTAAAAGATCAAGCGGTTCTCCTTTTGTACATCTATCTGATCTCTCTGGCCTTGTTACAGCTGAAGTGAATGAAAAAGTTTTTGATCCTTCTCTTAACATCTGTTCCTTCATCCACTGAATGAAGTGATAGTCATTTCAGTCACTTTGTTAGCAAGTGCATCCAGCTCCTCACATCCATAGAAAACTAAGAATGATCCCCGCCATGCTATTTTGCATACCTTCATTCAGCCTCTGATCCCAGTTCTATTTCCACTGTGAACCCCAAAAATGTTTTTTTTTTAGTTGTGAGATATCATACTACATCACTCACAGTAACTACCCTTCTGTGCATTCCCTTACAACACTCTGCACAAAAGTTTACTTGATCTATCCTCTGCTCTCTCCATATAAACCAAATTTATCTGGATGTTCTCTGTGTTTAAGGAGGCTTATGTGTAAATGAAAATTAGGGTACTAAACAGGCAGTTGGATTTTTCTGGCATGCAATCTCCTAGTCTACATCTACAAATGGCCACAGATGATTATGGTCGCAAATATTCTAGACTCAATTATAAGTAATCTATTAAAACCTTTTTCTTAGTTATAGACATAATAATATATTTACGTGTATTATCTGAAGAAGTAGAAACTACTTACTGCTCATAATAGTTACATTTATTGTGGGAGTTCTGACTCTAGGATATGCTGCAAACACTAAGTACAGGAAATAGCACAAGGTAGGAAACACTGAGTTTTTAACATCTATTGTTATAGCTGAAGAAAAACTGATTATAGGTCACAACAAAATCTATGATTCTGATCATCCAGCTATTCAATACAGACAGCTCCTGCTGAAGTCACAGTGGGAGTTTTGTATCCTGAAAGACTACAAGATGATCCCTTTGAATTTGCCTTTATTTCTTTACATTTCTTTTGATGAAGTGATCCCACTGGCTCTAAGTGCCTTTATAACATTCAAAATATTCAAATTGCAAGCAGTAAAACACAGGACATAAACAATCAGATGCCACCTTATAGAAATTCCCCAGATCCACACCATACATTAAATACATCATCCAAAAGGTTACTTCTTCCTGTCATTCTTAACGCTATCCACTAAATAAACCTTTCATAAAAGTAATTATGATTCTATAAAGACTAACAAAGCTGATCTGTTTGTCTACCTTTTGGACTAAGAACTAACACTAAGGGCTCCTCATAGAAGAAGAGAAAAAAAAAATAGCATTCTCTTTTTTGATTCAGGAGATTGTTCAGTAGAATAACATCACTATTTGTAGCTACAGAGACATACAAAAAAAGATACTCATTTAAAGCCATCAGCTAGAAAACTGCTTAAAAGCTACTGAGGAATCATTATCAGTCAGAAATCAGTAAAGAACAGTGATGCAATGGTTCTTCCTCAGAACAGATTTGAGATGCCAGCTACAGTGTCTGCTCATTTTAGCTTCAACAGAATAACAAGGTTTTCAGTGGGCAGCTGTTGGTGCGTTCAAGATCCAGTAGCAGGATTTTTCAGTTCTTTCTGTGGTGAGTACTAGTATCAACATGAAAAAAAGAGGTTGCCTTGTCTCACCCTTTGATATTTATATTGAAATAATCTAGAAGGTTTGAGCTGTGTATGTGAACCACGTTAAGGAACTGCAAGTTTCCCCTTTCCTAAGTCCAATGACCAGAATGAAGTATTCTGTGAAGCTTGTGGAAGGGATTCCCATGATGAGACTTGGCAGAAGTCACATGCCAAGACTCTATATGAAATGGTGGCACAACTGAAATGTTCACTAAAAGGATATTACATGTTTAAAGTGCCTAATAGTGACTGCAATAATTGTGCCACTGCTGGCACTTATCTCTGTATTGCTAACTTTATCTTAATCATAATGTTAAGACAGGTAATGTTAAGTGATAATAATTGAGCTTCATTTTCTTTTATTAAATGTGTGTAAAAGTTTATCTTTACAGAATGACACAAGCATAAATTAATTAGTAACTGTGAGAAGACTGGATATTGTTTTAAATACCATTAGTAAATCAAAAATGTTTAATGGAATTCTCATTATTCTGAAGTTTATCATATTGTTTCAGTATTGTCTATTTTGAATTTCTACTGCTTAAATTGGAATATATATTTTGTAAACAGATTAATATTTTCCTTTAAAATGTTTTAGTAAATTACTGTGATCAAGCATTCTGTCATTGCATTCTATGCCTTCTCGTGGTAGTCTGTAGGATTATAAAGACATAACTGATGCAAAATCTGACATAAAATTCTAAATTCAGGTGGGGTTTTTGGTTATTGGTTTGGGTTTTTGTATGTTTGGTCTGGGTTGGGTTTTTTTATTATGAATACAACATTTCTCTGAAATCAGTGAGAATTATATTGAGATTTGTCATGGTTAAGGGTCAGGGCAGCCCCTTAGACCTATAACAGACATTCTCTGTTAACTCCCCTCCCTCCCCAAAGGGGAAGAGAAAGGGAATAAGGGAGAGAGACTTAGCGATTAGAAAAGGAAACTAGAACAGC
>WTSP01002115.1:34228-56715 GCA_025331215.1 Actenoides lindsayi
ATCCACCTTCCCCTTTTTGAATATGGGGGTTATATTTCCCCTTTTCCAGTCAGTGGGGACTTCACCGGACTGCCATGGCTTTTGGAATATAATAGATAATGGTTTAGCAACCTCATTCAGCAGTCCTCTCAGCACCCGTGGGTGTATCCCGTCAGGTCCCATGGACTTGTGCACTTATGATGATGTGCACATAATCCTTGGCCATTATTCTTACATTACAGTCTTGTAAAAGCAGAATTTTATAGGTGAGGGTATATAGCTACTAATCATAGTTCATCTGATGCTTGTTTTTTGAACATTCTGCCTCCCTGGGAACATTAGAATTCTTTAAAAATCCGTAGTGGAAAAATGTCACTCAAAGCAATCCCATATAACATTTAACAGATGGAATAATACAAGTTAAAATACTCTATTGCCCTCTTAAGATAAATGTCACTTTTTCCTAAAAACTAAGTTCATCATTAGTATGCATGCAATTATTTTTTTCACAAGTGTCAGTTTAGTTACATACTATATGGTTGCAAACGCTAGAAACAATGGCTCCTTTAATTTATTTTTAGGCTACCTAGTCAGCAGATTTATAAAGCCAGAAATACAAGTTCCTACAGTATATTTGTGCTCAACTTTTACAGTTATGTTGTTACATGAATATGCTTTCAAGCCTGTATATCAACTTAGTCATCTAAAACAAAAAAAACACTGGAACATTTCAACAAACCTTAAGGAATATTCAGTAATATCTTTTTTTAAAGAAGCCTTCCTAGTCATCTGAAGTTGAATTTGAGGTTTCCTCTGTATCATACTGCTTGAGATCTAAGACAAAGTGCTTTAAATAAAGTGAGCCAAACTCATTTCTAAACTAATTCATTCAAGACAGCCTGTCAATATTCCTAAATTTAACCAGATAATGGTACTCTGTACAGAAATGGCTATACTTGAAAAGGTACAAGGTTCTTTTCACTTGTGGTCTATAATTGCACTGCAAATGCCAATTCAACATTAATGCTCATAGTATTTAGCTGTAATTGCTAAGATGTCAGCAGTTCCCTCAGTCTAGTTTGAACATTTGAACTATTTGATAGGTAATTAAGGCTTTCCTCAGTAGTCTGTAGCTTTAGCTAAAACACAAAGACTGTGTCAACTGATTTTTATTTTTTTTTTTCCAATTCAGTCTCCCCTCAATTTCTCTCTCTGTCCATATAGTCAATGCTCTCTGCCTTCTGCAAAGTGCCTCACTGAGATCTGATTTAGAGTATGTGAACATCAGATGCCACTGAAAATTTCTGCTTATGAAGTTATAGAACAAAACCAGACTACAATTCTGTCTGAAACATCCCGGGCAGGTAGCATTTGCCAATTTGCCTGCAGAGTAGTTTGGGTTATACACACTAAGTCTGAGGCATTCAGAATTTATTGGGTTTGCTGCATATGGAAACCTATGTAGTGACTGCACAAGAAAACACGCATCCTAGACTTTTTTTCAATTGAGAAAAATTCTGGAGGAAAAAAAAAAGATCTACTTAGATATTTACTTAAAATCAAAGATTTATCATGTCTGAAGCTGAAGGGTGGTTTTTATCCTTGATACTGTAAACTGTGTCCCTGGCACATGCATGCATTTAAAGGCTGACTGTGGTGATGGCAGTGACACTACTCAAAACTCAGAAAAAGCACTAAACATCAAATGAAGAAGAGGACAAAACATAACCTTTTTATGTCCCAAAAGGACTGTTAAAAGAAATGGAGTTAACATCCAAAACAACAAAAAAAGTATTTTTAAGAAACAAAGAAAAACCTAGGCTACATTACAGCTGAATGACCTGCAGTATGTTGAGTTAAAATACAAATTCCTTATAGAAAATAGAAGTGTTGGTACAACAAGGAATTTGCTTGAATTTTGGTAACAGTTAAGGGATTTTTGAGACCTGAGATTTTTCATTAGTTAAACTACTCTCCACCTATCCCACTTTCTTTTTTATGAGTACAACCTATCTGAAACTAAGAGATTTATGAACTTAAAAGAACAGGGATTCACTAGAAAATGTCACTGAATGAATTACGAACAATAAATATTATCAGATACTAGTGCATATTAATGAATCCTATATAACAGGTTTGTAAAAAGACAATAATAGGACTGGTTCACACTTGGAAAAAATAAATATGTAAGGAATAAGAAAAAATTGCCAGAAAATCCTGCCAAAATTCTGTCATCTATGACCAGAACTTCCAATGCCTATACAGCCATAAAAATTGAAGCAGTTTTTCTCATCCAAATGTGATCATATTTTGCCTCAATCTTGTGGCCACACTGCTATTGACCTGTTTATAAGCTATGGCAATGTCCTGAAATGACTGTGTGCTTGGCTTCCTATGTGATTTTCAATGTCTCAGCAGAGTGCCTCACTAACACCTGATCTTGATATCCTTTTAAATAGTACCCATGGGTCAGTTTCCAGCATGAAATTTCAAATTTCAAATTCTAGTCCCTTCCTTTCCCTGCTGAGTATTTGTGGCTTCAATTTTTTCAGCCTTTTCTTCTAATCATCCCAAACAGGTCTCTGTTGCCCTGGATAGAAAATTCTCTGTATGCCTAAAAAAGCCCATTTCATTACACATGATGTCATAATAGAAAGTGGAAATTCTCCATTCCTGTAAACTACCAATACAAGCAAACAAATTCCCAGCTTCTTGTGAAAATTAACCCTATCCTACATGAGCCCAGGACACAAACTTCACAATAACTGCACTAACACACCACTAACATGATAAAACTCTGTGTTTCTAGAAACAAAATGTGCTATTGCACTTGTAAATTTACATTATTTATCTGTATAGGGAAGAAATCTATTAACTTATAATATAATTAACAAATACTGGAAATGTTAGAGATTATGGTCATAACATTGACATTTTATGGATACAGAGGTAAATTTATGTGAAGGCAATAAGGACAATAAAGTTTCAAAATTATTTTCTTAATGATTTTTTACAATTAAGGGTTAATGTTTCCTGAAAATTAATAATAACACTGGCTAAATAAAGAAAGACAATGATTACTCTTCAAACAATTCCATATACTAAAAAATGTTAAATCCTCAGTTTATTTAAGAGAATAAGTAGCAAGTGAGCAGTAAGATTGTGCACAAACTTCTACTGAGGACTTAAATTATCTAATGGATTGCCAAGACTTTGAATTGTCATCTCTGTTGAGAATAATTTTCCTTCTTAAAGTTGAACATGAAAACATGTATTGTACTTGGTATTCCATTTTTTTCCTTCTTAATGCTTCAGTCCATGAAGTTGAGAAATTAATCTTTTGATTCAGTTTGTAAATCTTTCTTTTCCCTGTAGCAAAACTGTGTCTTCTCCAGCACTGTTTGCTGAGGCAATTTCCTAAAAGAGAAACAGATTTGTACAAGAGCTAAGGCTGTACGTTTGGAAAACAGGTCCTGTGTTTTCCCATTTGAGATTTACCTCCTCCAAGTTAAAGCAATTGCTCTATTTGTAACCTGAAATTCCCTGATTTTAATTTTTTTTCCTATTAAGTATATGGCACATATATATAGATTCTTCAGCCTGAAGGCAGCTTCTTGAAACACACTTATATTGAGACAGTTAAGTCTGTAAGAGACAAACAAGTTTGGTTATCCTCTCCAATTAAAAGCTTACAATGTTAGTGCAAATTCTCATGTGGATAAGAACAGAATGAGGCCACATTTGTGTCTGTACTAAAGATTTGGCTTCACGGATTCTGTGATGTGGTCATCTATCTTCTACCCCAAATTTTGTTAATGGAAAGCAAAAGTCTGGAAGTTTGTTGCTGGAGCCCAAGTCCATCAGATCTTTTCAGTGCAACTGCTCACTTTTTCCCTTCCACCAGTTTTTTTTTTTTTTCTTTAAAGTGAAAATATCAAAAGACAATGAAGGACTGAAGACTTATCTCTCACACCAGTGAGTGTCTGGAATACTAAAAAAGAACACAAGCCCAGGGTAAGATTTTACATGGAGAGAATTCCAGTCTGTTCGTGAGAATGGCTTTAAGATTTGAGAACAAAGGTAGATTATGGGTCTAGAAGAACAAGTATTTTATTCCAGAACTAATAGATCAACAGCTCCTAGGGGCTTTCTGGGTTAGGTTCTCTTCAGCAAATCCCTGTGCAAAAAGCTTTCTTCCCTCTGTCACCTGAAAGACTTCACCATGGATGAATTAACTTCCTGGCATAGACATGTCCCTGTTTGAAGAGGGACTGTTTAAAAAATGAAGCAAGGGACAACACTTTTAAATTAGAGAAGAGTAGATTTAGATTGGACATTAGGAAGAAGTTCTTTACTATGAGAGTGGTAGAACACTGGAACAGGTTGCCCAGGTACGTAGTGGAGGCCCCATCCCTGGAGGCATTCAACGTCAGGCTTGATGGGGCTCTGAGTAGCCTGATCTAGCTGAGGATGTCTCTTCTTACTGCAGGGGCGTTGGACTAGATGACTTTTGGAGGTCCCTTCCAACCCAGGGCATTCTATGATTCTACAAAACTGCAGGGTCTTTCAGACCGCATTTGTGCTGCCAGACATCTACTCCTAGGTTATCCAAGCCTGGTCAGAATCAAAAGATTTCAGAGACAAAGCTGCCTCCTTCTGTCTCCAAACGGCCCCTCTCAACACAAACTGAAGCAGTTATATCAAAGAAAAACAAGCAGCTTTCCTCCTTCCTACCCAGCCTCCAATCTTTTAACAACATCTATTGGACTTAGAAAGTAAACTGGAAACAGGCTTACTACATACTTCTACCATCTGTCACAAAGCAGTTGCAACAGATTTCCATATCTTGCACTGCCATAACAGTGGTAATGAATGCCTTAGCTTTTAGTAGTAAGTAAGACAAAAAATATCAATATATCATGGACAGAGTGGCAGGTTTTTTCCTGATTTTTTCACTTTTTTACAGACTCATAAGCAAATATTGGCATTTCATAGTTCATTGCTAAGGAAAAAAAAAAAAAAAAGTGAAGAAATTTACCTGTGCATTAGCACACTGTGTTTCAGATATTTGAGTTATCAAACTTAGAATTATTTTGTTTAATTCAGTGATTTGGTGTGAATGAATTATCATTGTCATATATGAAGGAAAAAAAAAACAGAGTTCAAAGTCTGCCACGAGTGCAAACCAACATAATTAATAGGACATGACTGGTTTCTGCAGTAATTTCATTAAGTCAGACCCTGTTCAAAATGTTATATTTACAGACCGGAAGCAAAGCTTGTAAAGTTGCTTTTTCCAGAGAGACAAAAACAGAAACAAGAAGAAAATTAATTGATATCCTGATTTCTGCAGTAGGGAATTCATACACTTAAGTTAGTTTTTCCACTGACTACCAGAGCACATTGAATAAGGAATACACAGTCAGAGAGGTAGTCTTTCTGTCACCACCTAAATGACTTCTGAATAGCTGACTGTACCTCCAACTATTGTACTTATGATTTTGCTTTGGAATGCACTGAATCATATTAATACCTGAATGAAAAATGTTGCTGAAATCAATGCTGAATATTCTGCAGGTTACGGGGACATTATGAAACGCTGAGTACCATATGCACATGTGTTTTTCCACGGCTTTCAGTTTTCACATCTTATTTAGAAAATACAAGCATGGTAATTGTTGAAGAGTGTAAAATGCCTGTCAACAGAAGCTCATTCTAAACTAAAACTTACCTCAATTGTTTGCAATAATAATCAATGCTGCCCACCTCTTGACATGTCCAAGACTTTCCAATGTCTTAGTGACTTGCCTAGATCATGTTAACATTTCTGTCATGGATAAATATGTAACAGTATTGTAACTCTCAAGCCTGAATCATACCTTTGTTAGTGGAATAACTGTTCTCTGCTTTTAGAAGTCCTGAAAAATCTTTAAAGGTTTATGCTTTTACCATTATTGAAGACACACATCTAAGAATGGTATCCATGCTTATTTGCCAAGGGTAAACGTATGGAGTGAGAATATTTTGCCAAATAGTTAGAGATGCACCCTATGGAAAGAAGAACAAATAAAAACATAACTTTGTTGCCTTATGATTTTGTGTTTTTTAAGAGACATTCATAAATTATTGCTTTCTTTCTCAGTATCTGTTGCTAAATACTGAAAATGTATGAAAATAATAATTAGAAGAAAAAGGTTAGAGTATCTTGTAGAACAGTGCAGGGATGTCAGTGAACTGATAGACATGTTGCAAGAGCAGTGTCAGTTTGCTGGGAACATTACTTATGTAATGAAAAAAATACCCTTTCTACAGTAGCCATGCTTTGTGTGGACAGTATGCACTGAGGTGATGACCTTTTCAAACTATAATCTGTATGTTTTGTTAAAGTACCATATTTTAAGATATCAATTTTTAATGCCATGAGAGAAGGAAATAGAGGAATTTCTTCAATTATTTATTGTCTATCATTTTAAGTATATTTAATCTTTTCTGTAAAGAGAATGTGCTAAACGGCCTCTTAGGAAACCTTCCAGATACATCTTCAAAGGGTTTTGTTTATTTAGCATTTACTGATTTCAAAGATTTAAAGTTAGACAAGATAAACTTATTATAGGGTGTGTTTCTGTGCCTGTGGACACAGTAATATCCTTCTCTCCTCACACACAGCTGAGTGAAGGGTGCCGTGTTTTTTGATATAAAAATCTCATCTATGGATCCAGAATGCACTATCTCCTCAGCTCTCTATTACACTCCCTCTGTAGGTCACTTTGAATTCAATACATGCAATGTAATGAATAGTCATATGTAGTAGCCTTGATTTTTGTCATTTTTAGCTCATGTGTAAGATGTCTTTATAAATGAAATATAATTTCCTTCCCTTCACCTACTTTCTGATATAGGTATGTCCTTACCTACTTTCATTATTAACTGTCATGATTTTTATTGTTGGTATTGTGTTTGCACCTGGCTGTCCCACCAAAGAATGGAAGATCATTGTGCCAGGGTGAGTACAGATACATAGGAAGACTGTGAAATCAAACTTCTGCTGGAGTTACTAAGGATTAATTATTAATTTGAGTAATCAGTACAGAACTAGGCAAATTCAATATTGGGCTTCTACAAAAAAATATCTTGTTTTGACTCCCCTCACTAAAGATTTACCTATATCTAATTTTCATCAATTCCTTCAGAAAATTAGTTGTGTGCAATACATTTACATCACTTATCAATGTATCTGCTTTGTGACAGATTTGTTAGTCTCTTAGCAGATTTGAGGAATTTGAATAGGTACCAGTTTGGGGAACTTGAATTGATGACTTACAATATTTAGCGGACAACTTCTAATGTAAAATCCGTATTTTGTTTCGATTCACAGAAGACATTTTTCTGTTACCAGGACACTGGCTATGGTACAGTATTTGTGAAATCAATGTATTTGTATATAAAGTTTTTATTGATTCAATATTTCCATTCTCTATTATCCTTTTAGAAAAGGGAAATGAGTAGGTACTAAGAAATGTTCTGGATTGTACTTTATTTTGGAGTGTTATTTTGCAAAGTTTTTCAAAGCTAAGTTACCCCAAGAAAACAACAATTATGGTACAAAATTGCATGATTTTTAATTTTTATGGATGATATCTGAAGTTATTAGATTTTAGATTAAGTATAGTATATCTCTTATGTAATGCCTGCACATGACATTTTTTGATTTATCATGTATTGAAAAGAAAATCATGTAGAGAAAAGAACTGAAGCCAGAACTAGAAACTGTATGAATCATAGAATCATAGAGTGGTAGTGGTTGGAAGGGACCTCTGAAGATCATTGAGTGCAAACCCCCCTGCCAGAACAGGATCACCTAGAGCAGGCCACACAGGAACACATCCAGATGGGTTTTGAAAGTCTCTAGAGAAGACTTCACAACCTCGCTGAACAGCCTGTTCCAGAAGACAGAAATTTGTTTTGTTTTTTTTTCACCCTCACAGAAATTTTTCCTCATGTAGAGGTAGAACCTCCTATGCTACCACTGGTGACTATTACCCCTCGTCTTATCACAGGGCACCACTGAAACCATATGTGGTTTAGAAATAACTGTGGAAGTGTCTGGTTTCCAATCAGTGGATCTAGACAACACAGTATTTCACAGAAATGACACTCAAATAATTTCATGGACTCAAAGCAAGTGATAAGATTCTATGGGTTAATTAACCTCATGTGTTCAAAACTCACGAGATTATATTAGAAGTATAAGAATTTATACAGAATAAAGGTGGGGTTTTTTCTTAATTTTCTATTCTTTAAGTCCATTTTGGTTTTTTTTCTCTGTGGAGGAGGTAGAGGAACCAGAACAGAGTGAAGTTGAGCCTGGGAAAAAAAAGGGAGATGAGGGAAAGTGGTTTTAGTTTTTGTCTTTTTTTTCTTCACTATATAAATCTATTTTAACTGGCAATAAATTTAACTGTATTTTTTGAGGTTGAGGCTGTTTTGCCCATGATGGTAGCTAATAAGTAATCTTCCTGTCTTTGTCTTCAACCCATGAACTTTCTCATCTTATTTAATCTCTCTGTCCTGTTGAGGGGGAGTGAGATAGCATGTGGGTGGGTAGCTGGCAACTGGCATGGTCAACATACCACAGCAATGTAACAATAGATTTTTTTCATTCCAAATTTTCATTAGATGCTATTTAAAAATCACTAAAATAGAAATAAACAGGTCTACCAGCACTGATTTCTAGTGAGGAGAGAAGAATTAAAAGATGGTAGGAATGATTGAGTTTCTCAGTCTGTCAACAGTCAAGAAAAGAGAGATAGACAGATCAGTTTGAACTGTAGATTTCTTGCTGATGAATTTCGTTTCTTTAATACTCATTACCCCATTTTTCCCCCAGAAGAACTATTCTATATTGCTGCTTGCATGTAATAAAACATTAGAGTAGAATTATTTGTTCCGCTTAACAGCATTATTACACTTTGCTATGAACGAACTCACAGTATCAGCAGAGTGCCTCAAAGGGAAGACAGAAAAAATTCCTCTCTGCTTTTTTTTACAAGACAAAGTTCTTAGTGAAATCAGTGAGCAGGGGAAGATCTCCAGACTGAGTTTGGGAAGAGAAATCTTTCACTAGGTAATAAATATCACCTTGCAGTGTAACAGAGTACAGTCAAAGAAAATAAAAGAAGGAGCAGTGCTGCTTGAGATACCCCATTCTGAAAGCATGAATGCCTGGTTTCTGCTCATACGAGTCCATTATACCGTGGAAAGTGAGGCCTGGCTCTGTGGGAAAGCAGAGGAGATTTTCAATAAGGTTATGCAATTCTGTTGTGGAGCTTAGTAGAGCTGCCCATCTTACATGAGTGACACTTGACCAAGACACCTGGTGAGAATACTCGTATCCAGGTTGTTTCCTAGGTAGATGTCACCTGAAGATTCCCACCATGTTCAAGCCTCCAAAAAAACTTGCTGCCCTTGGTAGAAATGCAGAGAGGGAAGACGCGGATGAATTTCTATTAATGAAACTTTCTTGTAGCTTGTTACATGGTAAACTTTTATACTTTCAGATGTGGAGAAATTCTGGAAAGATACAGCAGTGCCAACAAGAAAATGTGTAAGTGATTTGAAGAAATTATGAGAGAAATGAAGCAGGGATCCTACGAGGAAAACGTATAAAACTTACTTTTGTATTACCTGTGCATCTACACATACTGCAAAGAAGTTGACTTGCTGTTATTAATACTGAAATAATTGCATAATTTTGTGATGGACTGCATGCATGGAAGTACAATTAAAATTTTTAGTAGAAAGAAAGGAATTTTAGACAATTTACTTCTGTCTGTCTGTACCAAGTCCTATATACATACGTAGCTTAAATCTTCTCATTAATTCACTCTATTTTGCATGCTGCAGTCTAAATTCGTACAGATAACAGCAGCACAGAAATTCTGGATTCAGTAATGTCCCCTGTAGTGCATGCTACCATCTGGGCCACACTGGGGTATGAGTAGTTTTGCAGAATACTTAACAGTGGGAGATTACTTACTTGAACGGTTATTGCAGAATATGAGGCAAAGATGCTGGTTAGTCTAAATTACTGGCATAGAGATTTTCGTTTTTCACTAAAAAATGGTCCACTGAAAGAGGATCTGTGAATAGGACAGAAAGCTGAATAAGGCTGAAGAAAATGGAAAAGGATCATGTCTTCACAATATGTTATGCTGTCATAAAAATTATATTAGTAATGTGCCTGACACACTGATGTTTTACAGCTGAATGCCATTTTTAACTAGAGCTAGCTAAACAGATGCCCCATGAAATGTTTTTCCTTTTGAAGCTTCCTGTGTTTCTTCTTTTCTTTTCTTTCTTTTTTTAAACCCTCTATAATTCATGCAGTATTTCTAAAATGCTTTACTTCTATACCTCCAGAGGTAAAGCTTTTTAAATTGTTCTCTTTTGCATATTTAGAAACAATCAAAATCCCCGAAGAAGGAAGAAATGGAGAATAAAATTTGACCACAGTCCATAATCTTTATAAGTATCAGTATAGCCATCTACAGAAACAGTTACTGAAATGTTATCTCTGCAGTAACTCACACCGTTATTTTAAAGGAATTCAGAATTTTTTGTGTAAAAATTAGTTTGGGTTTCTGTTTGCAAGGAAGCTTTTTTGCTTTTATTCTACTACACCTACTGAAGACAATGTATCTTTAAGACATTGTTCTGAATGAAGGAGAGCAAGACCTGAATGTAAGATTCTGCTTTTTTTCTCTTGTTAACTTATGATAAAGACAATTACAGTTGTAGGTTCTTTTAAGCAGTCTTGAATGATGCATTTATGAGTAATAATACATGAGAGGAAAAAAATGACATTGATTTTACTGCAAAGCTACCAGTTTCACTGGCATACACGGATTAATCTTCTGTAGAACTAGATAATACTTTCTTTAAAATATTATTTAAACAATAAATAATGCTTCTGTGTTGTAAAGTACATAATGCAATTAAGTATTATGGAGAATACAGCATATTATATAATATCAGACAGAAGTACAGGCTTTAAATTTCCTTTCATTCTGAAATTATTAGGAGAAATATAAATTATTTATTGTACATGAAACTATCCTTGTGGGGGTTTTTTCACCTCAAAAACCAGATGGATAGAAAAATGTTCTTAAAGTATGTTTGCACAAGACTGTTTCCTGTACTAAACATGAACAAGAAGATGTTAACAGAAAAATAAATGGTATTAGGAATGACACCACCATATTCAGTTCTTAGCGAGAAACTCAGCCCAAAGTTCTGTATGTGTAACAGAAAAACATCTTCATGATAAACCTGTCCTATTTCTGAAAGTGAATTGCAATGCTGGTGACTGTTATCTAGTACAAGAAAGCATTATTCTTTTAAGATCTATTTGGATATTAGGATTTTGTCTCTGAGTGTTTCTCTTTGTTGATTTCTTTTGTTTGTAGCTTTTTTTCTTCCTTTCCACTCACTGTCTCTGCACAATTACCCATAAGTGCTTCTCTGCTGTGTATCTGGGTTCCTGTTGCTCCTTGGCTTTTTGCACGTCTTTTCTTTCCTTTCTTTATCTTCTCATTTCTGTCCTTTTCTTCATCTATTTCCTACATTAGCTAACAAACATTAACATGGCTTTTAATTAGTTAGCATTGCTGTTAATGATATAAAACCTGTAGTTGTCATTTATTTCATTTTGGGGGTTATCCTTCCCATAAGAAGGCCATAGCACAATTAAGGAATAGCATGTTTTCCTTCTTTCTAGTTTAACATTATTATTCTTTCAAGCTATAATAGGTGCTGAATACAAATGAAGTAACACCCCGTCCAGCAATAGGCATTGGAGGGCCATTAGTCTGAGCACCACACACTTGGCTTAGTTTTTCAGGTGCCAGATGAATCAGACTGCTCATGAATATTTGGGGTACCCCCAGGTATTATTCAGCTCTAGACTACATGTGGATTTTTTTCCTAGCACAATTTATGTGCAAGAGCTGTGTTATATAACTTTCCAGTGGAACTTAGAAATTGAGCATAAATGTAGCATAAGTTATTCATGAATAGAAATTGTAAGATTGTTGACAAGTGGATCTATTCTTTTTACAGTTGTTGTCATCCATATAGATGCATTTCAGATGAAATGCAATTATATAGTATTTTCTTTCTTAAAATATTTTCATAAGAATGAGATATCTGAATTGTTTGGTATTAATAGACACTTGGAACATTAGGGAATTCAGATTAAACTAGAAATATATTTCTAAATCTGTCAATTATCATATTCAAAATGCAGAGATAGGGTGGAGGGGGAAAGAAACAAAAAAAATCCCGAAAAAAAAAAAACAACCCACAAACTTGCTTTCACAGTTCTCATTACAATTTTTTCCTAACATGATGCTTAATTTCTCTCTCTTTTTTTTTTTTTTTTTTTTTTTTTTTTCCCTTATTCATACCTGAAAACTTCCTAATTGCTATTTTGGAAATATATTTAGACATTTCTTTAAATGTGTGATCATAGTATTACATATGAGCACATTATTATGTCTATTAATTTGTTATTGTTTCTCTTATTAGAAAAGGTAGATGTTAGCCAATGAGGAAAAGAACGTAAGTCCTAATCTGATATAAAAACTGTTAATCCACAAAGCTTGGAAAGAGTGTTCTAGGTTTTGTTCTGAACCAACTTCAAACTACTGTTGTTACTACATGTTATTATTATGCATCTTATCATTATTTATTATTATTGAGCTTCTCATAGCATTATGAATATCTGTCCATCTAGCTGCAGAATTTGGTAGAAACCTCATTGACTTTTATCTAAAACCTTTATAGAACCAATTACATGTGCAAAACAAGCATATTGAATCAGACGTTGTGCTAGCACATTTCAATGCAGTCAATCACATGCTAATCTCCATCAAATCACTGCATACTGAGAAGTAACTCTTTTTTGTTAGCATGTGCAATTAAAGACTCCTGGATCCTTGGCTGGAGGTTTTAAGTTACGCACAACCAAGAATATAATTGTGGTCAATATAAGTTCATGTTAGGCTCAGAATAATTATTCTGGTTATATCGCCTTCAATTTTCAGTAAGGAATAATTTCTGAAAATGAAGTATGAAAAAAAGAAAATTTAAAAATCAGTAGAAGTACTAAAATTGTAGATCTATCTGCATAGCATTTTTGATAACCTGTTCTTTCAGGTATAGCTACTGGTATGTCTGAGCAAAAATGACAAAGATAAGAATTTATCCAAACACATGAGATGGTAGCAGTAGCAAAACATTTTTCCTTTGTCTGAGACAAACCCTTCCCTTCATCTGAAATGAGCACACATTTTCCTGGGAAAAGGAAGGGTTTCACATCTTCTCTTTCATTCACAACCCCCTCATTTTCTCATAATTACAAACAGGGCAAAATCTAGTAGTAATGGAAAAGGGTGGAAAATTACACACATATATTCAGTGTATCTGTCTAATGACTGGATAATAATAATTTTACCTTAAAGAAAGTTGCAGTGAGACCTATGAAATGGCAGAGAGGAAGATAGCATGCTCTGCTGTTTTTATGGGGCTCTCAGAGTCTGAAGGGGGTTGACAGTAGCCCAGTGTCTCAAGGGAAGGTTGACTCTCATGGCACCTTGCCTAGTCACAATCTTCAGTCAGATAAAGTCAGAGATGTACCTGACATTTTTCTCAGAAGGACTCTCATATAAATTTGGGATTGATGTACAAGAGGATGATTTACACACACAGGTAGGAAATTCACTTGTTTGTACCAAATTCAGAGGTATGTGTTAGTATCTATATTTCAGAATAACTTTGAAAACAAAATTAATTTTCCTAAAGCCCTGGAATTTGCCTATCATCAATCTTCTCTTATAGCTTCATACAGTTCTCTTCTAAATCTCTTGTGAGAAATCATTATTTCTTCATAGGAAACATAGTGTTTCCAATGGAATGGAGTGATCTGATACCAGAACAGAAAATGTTGAGAAATAGGATGAGGGGAATAAAAAAGTACAATTTTTTAAAAAACAAAATAAATGCTAACAAAAGGAGTATGATTTGTCAAAACAAACTTCAACATGACAAAAAAAAAGTCATAATAATTAATAATTTATCATATTTTTCATCAAATCAAAAATCAAAGTAAGAAATAGCATTATTGTTGAAAGACATTATAGGATGCTAAAGTTAATGCATACAAACACAGACACAATATTATACACACAGAAAAGTATGATACCTGTGTAAGAGCAGGACAGATGGATATTTGTGGGCTGAACTGATTCCATTTATTGAGGAAATGTTACATATTTACTTGTTTTGAAGCAACATTCATTTAATATTGCTGCAGTTTGAAGTAATTTCTTAAATTCCAGAAAGGAGTTTCCAGATAACTTCTTTTAACAATCAGGTGTAGTGCTTGATCAGTAAAATATCTTTGATGGTTTCAAACATGGTCTGTTTTCAAAGGGGAAAAAAAAGGTGAAAAAGAAAATCTTAATGTGATGAAAATATCAAATCAGAAAAATTTCCTGGTTGTGACAAACAAATGTAATAACATTAGTGACTCCAATGGTACCACTTCTGGCCTTTGGAAATAAGAGGTATACAAGCTAGCCCCACAACACAAACTCACTTTTGAAACCTGTAAGTAAGTTTTCCATCACTGGCTACATGGCAAGTTTCATGTCCAATCCAAACCACAAAGCAGTATCCTTCTATTCAACCTAATTATCCATCAAAAGTCAAATTTACAGACACAGTGAGACATGTGGTTCTGGTTTGTCGCTTTATGCATGTTTTAGTATCACTTATCATCTCTACTAGGACATATATAGTAATAAAGTTGTTTACTACAAACAGACCTTTCCAATAAATACAGATCCAGTGGAAGATGTGTTAGAACAGCAGCAGGGTTTCTAGGGTCATACTTACGTGAATCTGAAGAAATAAATGCATTTTTTAAAGTATCATTTTCTGATTAAATAAAATAACCTTTTTAAAAGGTGAAAAAATATCTTCCTTAATATTTTATTTATTTATTATGACCTTATGTAAATATTGTTGATCTTTAGCTAAATGTACAGGAAAAAAATGCCTTAAAGTACATTTATGACGAGCAAGGGTAGCACAGTTTCATACACATTTGATCACTATCTGCCTGTTACAAATGTGAATAATTTAGAGCATTTGTATGTCATACAGTACTGCCATAAAGTGTTCTAAGGTTCAGTAAATTAATCTACATAAATGTTTTAATTAAGAGAAGAAAAAAAATGCAGTAGGCGTATGATAGTCAACAACAGCATCCTTAAATTATGAGAAATGCATACAGCACTTTGCTGTAAATCATATGACAGTCTTTAGGAAATTAGGGGAGGAATCAGATCAAAGAAGAAATAGAATGACTACCAGTCCTTAAGTCAAAGGAAGTAGTCTATGAACTACCTAAATAAAGAGTGTATTTAATGTTAAAAAGCTACATAAAATTACAGCAACTGAGAGAGACTTAGAGGGGTTTTTGTGCTATGGTAAAGGTTAGTATCACGGCAGTCCCCTAGACCTATAATAGACACTCTCTATTAATCCCCCTCCCTCCCCAAAGAGGAAGAGAAAGGGAATAAGGGAGAGAGACTTAGTAATTAGAAAAGAAGCTAGGACAGCTTCAATGAAAATAATAGTAATAAAATGGAATATATACAAATATATACAAAACCAGTATCGAACTCAGCCTACCCTGAGGGCAATTATGTCACTGTCACCACTGATGCTGTGATACCGAACTTAAACATGGGAGACAAAGGCCATGAGCCAACCCATCTAACTAGCTAAAAGCCTTATTTTGGAGCCCTGTCATTTCAATTTCTTTCTTGTTACTGGACATAAATACTTCTGAGACTTGGTTCAGTGTACTTAAGATCTAGACATAAGTTGTCTATTTCCTTTCACTAACGCAACAGAATTTAGGAGCTTGGTGCTCAAACAATTTGAACACTTACTAACTGCACACTTTTAAGTTGGGTAAATCTGCACTGTAGTTGAATTTCAAGCTGTGAATTAGGACCGGAATTGTATAACTGAGGCCAAGATTTAAATATTTACTATCTCACAGAATAAATTAGTTTGGATTAGTATATAAGTCTTTATAGAAAACAAAGTAGTAATGCTCAGATCACAGTTGAAATCTGGATAATTGTGAAGAGATTTAAACCTGTTGTTCTGGTTCTCGTCTGACTTAATCGTCAGTATGTTTTGTTTAATTCAGAAGGTGAAATGCATTCAGCACAATTCAGGAGTAAACCTTTTCCTAAAATGCTGGTATTCCAAATAAAAAGAAAATTCAGTAGGCAGGATGAACTGGAAAGCCCAGCTGTATACATGAACCATGATAAAATGCATGGTTACTTTTAAAATGAATAGATTTTGATGCTTTGAAGTATGTACCTGAAATGTGAAAAAATTTCTGCATGGACAGGTATTTCCATTACAGGTTTCCTTGTATCTTCTTCTAAAATATCCTTGGTCAGATAGGTGTGCAACATGTCACACTGTGCATTAGATCAGATATTACTCTGAGATGATGTGATTCTGTGTGTATATGAATAAATATATCTCACAGGATTTTTCACCTTTGCAGCTTGCATGACTGGGAAAAAAAAAATAAAAAAAAATATATGAGTTCTTTTCCATAAAATACATGACCTCTAAGTATTGTTATGAATGCAGATAAGTACATAGAAAATAAGAAACCTATAAGCACTTTGATGAGTTAGTGCCTCAAGGCATACTGCTACTGTTATTGTTGTTGATACTAAAGACCTTACAAAAAGAATTGTTAATCTTCAGGACCAAAACCACCTCAACCAAGGTACTTAAACTTCTGCAAGTTTTAAGCAAAGTGTTTGACAAACTTTGAAAGCTCTAAGTCAGGAAATTTGGGAAGTGGGACAGAGATACATGAAATCCTTTGAAATATACTTTTGTGTGGATAAAGTGGACAGAAATAATGAATAATAAAGAATTGTGCTGGCTAAATAGTGACAATTGAGCATGTATGCTACCTTGATCTGCTGCAACACTGAGCAAAGAGACTGTGAATCCCGCAGGCTGTTAAGAACTCTTCATTAAAGCCATTATCTTTGTAGGGATTTTGCATAGAATCCACAAGTTAATTTCTTTTTCCTCAGCAAATAATTTTTAAATTAACTACATAACATACACCTTTGTTCATGGTTCACCTTCGGGCTTAGTTAACGCAATAAATGTGAAGTTTCTAGAACAAGCTGTTTTTGAGATAAAAAGTGGAAGCAGAGGTAGAAAAGAGCCTGTGCAACTTTTCTTACACAGAGTTTCTGTGTTTAAGTGCAAGTTTATGGCTAGCAGTCAGGAACGAGAAGGGAAAATTCTGTGCCTTATCTGTCATAGAAGATTAGACTGGATGAGCATAACCTCAAACTAAAATGAGGATTTGTTTGCTAGACCAGTGGATATTATCCTCCTATTGAGACTTGAAACTTGTATCTGAACTGGTTACCACACCTTAGGGTAATGTGTTTAAATGTTATAAAGGATTCTGTATTTACAGGAGAAAAAAAAATAAAAAAAATTCTTGGACTAAACCTACCATACCTCATCAAAACCAGGTAGTATATGACACAATGAAAAGATGCAAAAAACTAAACACTGAAAATCATGCCTTAACTATATTACTACCATATAATATCTTACTGTATTTCCCAGTATCTGCGATGCCACTTTACTGCCTGTTTTGGGGATAAGATCACCTAGGATGGATGGTGATGAGTTAATGAGGGAATTCATCTACCCTAGTTATCTAGGAATGAAATTTAGAAAAAAAAAATAAAATCCCCTTAGTGTGTAGTTTAAAATTGGTGATTATTTCCAATCATGATACTAATTACATTATCTGCATACTCGTTCACCCATATGACGTGTCTGATAGCCTGTTAGTAGTAACATGATCTGCCCTTTTGTGATCTGTTGTTTCCTGGGTTGGTAGAACCTGAGGAAACTGTACACAGCTCCTGAGATAAAGAGCATGTCTTGCTCACACAGCAGTGAACTTTCTGACCAATATATCAGTGTTGACAGTCTCTCGGGAATACCTGTGTGGACCTTTACCTAAAGCATGGTTAGCTGAAAGTTACAGGTAGGAAAGCTTTAGGATTTCTTACTTCAATTACACTGGTGTTTTTCTAGATGTAAAGAGTGGATCATATTCTCATATAAAAGGAGTAATAAGGCATAAAACTAAACAATCTGTGATCATACTACACTGTAAATAATCCATGTGCCTGGCTGAAGAATTTGAGATAGATGCTAGTTGTTCTGCTGCCTCTCTGGAGGTGGTTGTTGCTGCACAGCATGGGTGAGGAAGTGATGTTAGTCACATACCACACATGGTACTAAGAATGGATGAGATGAGATGGTGACTGAGCCATTGCATCCATTGGCACAAAGAAAAATACCAGCTCCCATGTTCCAGGAAATTAAGAATATAGGAAAAATATCCTAAAAGAGTGCTTTTTAGAGATAGTGTCTTTCCAGACATGTTCAACACCTAGGTCTAGAATTGAAATCTACCTTTAAATAAGTGTGCTTCTTTATGAAGAGTATTTTGTACTCAAGAAGTTTTTGAAGTACGGACACAATGGTTTTACCACTGAAGCAGGATTTGCACTGCTTTCAAGTTTCATGTTATGACCAGGACAATATCCGTAAGTGTTCCTGGGTAATCAATCAATATTTTCACTTCTATCTCCTATATTCTGAGACTATGTAGATGTTGTATTATTGTAGTCTAAAAACTGCATCTAAAACTTTTATTTGATAGAATTAGTTGCATAACACAAGGACAACTAAGTAATGCAAGAGAAAACATGGTAGCAAAATGAAGGAAAAAAATCTGAAGTGACTTATATTTTCTCTTTTTATTAAATTTTATGACATTCTGCAGCATACTTTTTGGATAAAAAGCTGATAGCTGTTTTTCACTTTGTTTTTCAAGCTGTAGGTGCTCAGGACCTGATATTTATGATTTTGTTGTTGTTGTTATTATTATTATTATTATTAAATATGTCAATATATTTCCCAAACCATTTTGGTTTTGCAATTTCAGAAGAAATTGTAGGCAATATCACTCTGATGCTGACTCACTGGCAACACTCAGCTTTGTGCTTTGCCTTGTGACATCTTTAACAGTAAAAATATAAAGTACTCATACTAGTTTCATTCACAAGATCAGCAATCAGCTACAGTCTCCAGGGGAAGGAGATCAACTACTCAACTAGTCAAATAACTGCCATCAGCACAAAGTGTAATTGTAGAAAAGATGTTATGGGGCTACTATCTTTAAGTGTTGTTCTTAAAGAGTGACGTTTTTTTTCTGTTTTGCAGCTTCTTTTATATAACGCACATTTACAGAAAAACTTCCCTCTTTACCATCTTTACCTAATCCCACTCTCTGTCAAATGCTGTCACAAAACTTAACATTTTATTATGAGTAAAAGTGAATCACTTCTTCAAAACTGAATTTAAGTTCTCAGATTCACAGTCTGACTGAGGAGATACAGCTGTCATACCTCCATTATACATTCAGCCTCACAGAAAGTGAATTAAACAGCCTTGTAGCTGCTACTCCAGTTTCATGCTAGGTTTGACAACTCAGTTGTGTGTGTGAAAGTCTACAGGACATTTTCACATTCACTCCAAAAGATCCCAGCAAATCAATGAAAGGGGTTCTGGACTACCTGCCATAAATCATCTGAAGTAGTCCGAACCTTACAATACTAGTCATTAACTTAACTCACTTCTGATCAGACAAGATCCAGACAGCATACAACACCAAACCCATTCACTTAGATTGTCAATATTTGGTCTTAGTTTTGCATTGTAATAGGACACTGGTCTAATTACCAGTAGGTTTATTTGTATTGGTTAGCAAATGAAGTTGTTTTCCCCTTAACAAGTGAGTCAGTGGAATCACAGCTGGCATTTCCATGATTTCATTTTCTAATTCCAAAAGCAACCAATGAAACCTTAATGAGGTGGAGGTGTTTAAGCTAACATTAATCTCTGTCTAAAGTTCTTTAATAGGATTATTAGTCTCAAAAAAACTCAGAAAAAACAAGTAAACAAAAAAAACCCCAAAACCTGAGAAAACAATAAAGCAACCCAAATGAACCAACCAGGCAACTCCCCCCCCCCCCCCAAGCCAAGTAAAGAACTAGCTATCTAGGGACATTTTCCTGAATGGTATGAAACATTCCTACACTTTTGTAAACAAAATTTGAAGGCCTGGGGGAAATATTCCTTTAACAGAATAAATAAGCGTATCCAAAATGAGTGGATATTACTGGGGAAGAAAATCTGTGTTTTTCTATGTTTTGTGTAGCTGTAGTAATGGGAATGGCAATTAACAATCACACTGAAAAAGTGACATTTCTGCAGCAATATATGAAGTGACAATAAAAATTCCAAGATGTAAAAGCTTCAGCTGTTTTGTAGAATTTGATGAAAGTCTGATGTTGGGCTGAGCAAGCCAGAGAGATAGATGAAGAAGACTGCTATGCATTTTAAGTTTGCAAGAGAACACATTCCCTTTCTGCATTTCCTATGTTGTGATGAATAGTTCTAAATAATTTGCATAATATATATTCTGTTGCTTTTGGTGCTATTGAAAATACACAGTACACATGGTTTGAAACTTGCCTATAATGAACTTGCTACAGGGTTGAATTTTTTTGTTTATTTATTTTATTTATTTACTGTTTCAAGGAAAAAAAAGGCATCAAAAGCTCATTGCTTCCAGCTATTGAATTTATAAAGTATCACTTGTAGAAATAAGCTTTTCTCTTGGAGAAGAGTTAAAATTTAAAGCAAGATTATGCATATAAAAACTGTAAATATGAATGTATACAAGAAGGTGCTATCCTTTAAAAAATTATTTTAAAAAACTGAAAAAGTGAATTGTTTTTTTAAATGCACACATCTATTAAAAAAAAAGATTCATAATGGAGATTTCCATTGAGGATCTTACTCATTTGTTTGCTTCTGTTTCTGAAAGGTGCACATTTTTCTGTGTGAACTTTAAAAATTAATACAGCCATATATAAGGAAAAATCAATGCTACATGTCAGCATGCATATATTAGCCTGAGCTCAGTGCAGAATGAAAGATATCCTGTATTGGGTTTGTGCACTATTTGAAACCTGAAGTCTTTCAAATATTTTGTAATCCAGACTGCATTACTGCATGAAATAT
Source organism: Actenoides lindsayi (assembly GCA_025331215.1). Lineage (NCBI taxonomy): Eukaryota > Metazoa > Chordata > Aves > Coraciiformes > Alcedinidae > Actenoides > Actenoides lindsayi. The sequence goes on from WTSP01002115.1 coordinate 55,511, forward strand.
TTATGCTGTATTTAAATATCCTTTAGCTTTACTTTTTTCTTTTTGGCTACCCAGTAAGTGTGACATTTTATCTAAAAGTTAGGCCATATTGATTTTTATTTCTATTTGAGTATGTGATTACATGTGGAAAACTCACTCTGTTTTCTAGTCAAAACTGAGTAGACATGATGTTCTTTATAAAGTTAACAAGCTGCATTTGTTTGTTTGTTTGTTTGATCCAGATATCGAACCTGCTTTTTGAATGTCAGTAATTTCATACGGTTATTTGAACAAGGCTAGATTTTTACTATAAATATGAATTTAGTATGCAATACAACTTTTCTTGAAAGTGATTAAATTTCAATTCATGATGTTTCAACTGTTGTCTGAGATCCTTTAGGATCTTCTACCTGAAAAATCAAACAATCAAAAAACCAAACCCCAAAACTTCAAGTGAATAAATAAAAACCTTTTGCTATTCTTCTGTGTACTGAATTTTGTGAAAAGTTATGTGCCAGCCCAAATTCAAGAAAATCATACATAATTAGGAAAAATCACAAATAAAATTGGCAATTTTAACACTCCTGCAGTCGTGTGTCTGATCTCTTTGCCCTCTAGTGGCAAAAGATGCATCATAGGTATAGGCTCTGCAGGTATTTCAGTACAGCTGGGTAATGAATATCAGCAGAAGGTAAGTCCTACCTAAAAGGCAGTGTCACACTGCCACGTCACCAGAATCTAGAGAAAGGCTTTCATTTCCCCACTTCAGATGCCACAAACATTTGAGTTTTGGCGGTTTGCAAGATTTTTCTTCTAACCTGACAGAAACTTGCATTTTGTCAAGTAAATGCATTAGTGCATCAGTGCTGTGGCACCTAGCCTTTACTTCTAGTGTTCAAAGTGTGATAACACAGAATCATAGAATCACTCAGGTTGGAAAAGACCCTTAGGATCATCATGTCCAACCACTAGCCCTACTCTACAAGTTCACCCCTAGACCATATCCTCCAACACCACATCTAAGCGATGTTTAAACACATCCAGGGATGGTGACTCAACCACCGCCCTGGGCAGCCTATTTCAATATTTCACTACTCTTTCCGTGAAGAATTTTTTCCTAATGTCTAGTCTAAAACTACCTTGTTTCACCTTTAGCCCATTCCCTCTGGTTCTATCCCTAATTACCTGAGAGAAGAGACCAGCACCAGCCTCTCTACAATGTCCTT
>WTSP01002115.1:56815-71314 GCA_025331215.1 Actenoides lindsayi
AACACCCTCCAGCTCCCAGTACTGCAGCATAAGGGCTGGATGGGGAAAAGCAGCTCAGCCAGACCCATTACACCAGGGTATAGCTCGTTCCACTACTGAAGGCTGAGGCAAAGTAGGCGTTAAGCACCTCAACTTTCTCCTCATCCTTTGTTACTAAGTATCCCTCTGCATCCAATAAATGATGGAGATTTTCCCTAATTCTCCTTCTGTTGTTAATGAATTTATAGAAACATTTCTTATTATCCTTAGCAGCCTTAGAAAGGTTGAGCTCTAGCTGTGCTTTGGCCCTTCTAATCTTCTCCCTGCATTGCTTCACAACATTTTTATAGTCTACGTAAGAGACCTGTCCTCTCTTCCAAAGATCATAGACTCTCCTTTTGGTTTTGAGGTCTAACCAAAGATCTCTATTTAGCCAGGCCGGTCTCTTTCCCCACCTGCTTGTTTTTCGGCAGGTAGGGACAGCCTGCTCCTGAGCCTTTAAGACTACTCTGTTGAAGTATGTCCAGCCTTGCTGGACTCCTATATCCCTCAGTACAGCCTCCCAAGGGACTCTGTCAATCAGTCTCCTGAACAAGTAAAAGTTTGCCCTCCAGAAGTCCAAGCTGGCAGTTTTGCTAGCCCCTCTCCTTGTTTCCCTAAGGACTGAAAACTCAATCACTTTGTTGGTTTGCCTAAGTGATAAATGACACTGAGTCCAGTGACTGTTGATCAAAGAAATTATGAATGCTTACATGGTAAGCCATAACCTGTTTGGCAAGCGTGTTCTTGGATGACTTTGGAGTTCTGTTAGCTTGTAGACTAGGGAAAGGAGATATAAAATGGAAACCACAGGGATCAATCCTTAAAGTCTGCAACACTGAGAAATTTGAGAAAATCAGGAAGCTACAAGCCCAAGATTTCAAGGCTGCAGGACTCTGAGGTAAGAATCTGAATATCCATTGGAGCTGATCAGCAGAGCAAGCTAATGTTGCCATTGAACCTTCTCTCTTATCCGCTCAACAGGGTGGGAATATTAGAGATGTAGTGTCAACTGCCACAGCTCCATATTTCCTGAGCAGAAGGTCTTATTTGAGAGACAAGAAAAAAACACCAATATCTCACGAGGTGTAGAATACCGACAATGCCATAATGATATATGGGAGAAATAATGAAAAATTGGGAAAGCAAGAACACACCCAAACTTTTCTGAAGTTTCAGAAAGCATTATTTTCACTCAAAAAAACCCTGTTTCTTACAATACTTCCAAATATAACACTTCTCTTGGGAGCTAACCTATTCCTCCCCTCTTGTAAAGGTCCTATCTTTGTGTTTAATAAACTGAAACGTGATCTTCCCTTCACTGGTTTTTAATAAATTCCTCCTCTTTACATGAAGATGTTCTGTGTCTGGTCTGCTGACCTACCTCTCACCTTCTGACATAGCAAGTGGATTTAGAAATATAACTGAAGAATATTTTGAATCCAAAATAATGCTCAGGCTACTGTCTGATCCAAACCCCACAGGATACCATGCAATTCCTAGTTCCTCTTCAGTGAGCAAAACCTTCCCTATTTCACTGTTAACAGGTCATTTAACATATTAGAAGTTATCTTCTTGCCTTGTAAAGTGCTGGAAAAAAAAGCCAAACCAAAACAGTTGAGGCACTACTACAGCTGAAGTGTGTCTTACTTATATGGAGAGGCCATTGGGCTATTCATCTTGATTAGAAAAAGAAGATAATCCTGTAAAAGACACTGAGAATATCTTTCTCTTCTCCCTTTAACAGTAAGAAAACAAGACAGGGACAGGTATGATCTTACAGCTATACTTATAGCTCAGGAGCAGTGAATGTTGTCCCTGGTTGTGTCACTGACTTCCCCTGGGATCTTTTGCAGTCATTTCCATCCAGATTGTTTGGATGCTTAAATCTTCACCCATGATTAAAAAAAATATTTGAGAATCTGTGCTGGGAACTTTCAGGGTCTCAGTTTCCTAATGTAAACAGTGAATGACAAAGACTCTCTACTCTCTCCCACATTATAATTTTCATCAGTATTAAAGGAAGATGTTCCAGTGATTGAGATGATGTAATTATAATTTAGATCAGCTCATGAGATTCATGTAAATCTGCATGTCGTGTGCTTGCATTCAGAGCTACTAAGTCTAGTGAGGGGAGGGGGTAAAAACCAAAAACCTACTGTATTTGAATTAGATGGGTCCTGGACAGGAGTTCACAATGGTATATCCTTGTCTTACCTTTCAATTTTTCAAAAGTGTGTACACTGTTAATTGTAACATAAAATCTACATTAACATCTTAAGCTTTGTAAAGCATAAGCATCTTGAGCTTATTACACCAACCTGAACAGGTTTAAACTGGTGACCGAAATTGCGTTGATAACAAACCAATGTTTTAATTGTTGCTGAGCGGCACTTGAACAATGTCGAGGCTTTCTGTTGCTTATTCTTCCCTCCTTCAGACAACAGGCTGGGAGTGGGAAAGAGGCTGCAAGGGGGCACAGCTGGGACAACTTATCCAAACTGACCACAAGATATTCTATAGAATACAAAATCATTCTCAGCAATAAAACAGAGGGAGTCTTTCCAAGGTAGCTGTTTCTTGGAGACCAGCTGGGCACCATTCTGATGGTGAGAGGGGGTGAGTGATTGCCTGTTGGAGGGTTTTTCCCTTCACTTACTGAACTGTCTTCATCATGACTCATGAGCTTTTCTGGCTCTTGCCCTCCCAATTCTCTCCCCAGTCCCACTGAGCGAGCAGCTGGTGGGTGCTTACTTCATGGCTGTGGTCAAAACATTGCACCCAGTGTTTACTCAGTACCATTCAACTGCTTGCCTCAAAGATGAGCTTCTGATTCTCACAAGGATTTTCATTTTCAGGAATTATCTTTATGGATATCACGAAAATCTGATAGGATCTTTTTTAACTGCTTTTTCTTTTTTTTTTTTCATAGTGTGAGATAAAAATTTTACAGTGTCTCACATCAGATATAAATCACTGTTGCACTGATTCCAAACTGGTGAACTACTTCTGCCTAGGACTATTTTTTTAAAATTACTATTGGAATACGAGAATCAATTTTACAGTATTGCTGCAAATGTTTCCAGAAAATATTTAAAATAAGTAAATAGTTAAAGCGGTACATGAAAAACTGATCCATCTTAGTCTCTTAACACTACATACAATTGACTTCCTTAGAAAGCATGTCTGAAAAATATATGTTTAAGTTATTGTTAGGAATGAGTAAATATTCCTGAGTATTTCTAAGAACTGTATTCTTTTTAACATTCAGATCTGATTCTTAGAAGTATGGTCTTATTAGCATTCAGACCTGCAGCTTGTTAATAAGATTGTAGGGAAGCAAAATGAAAATCCCAAAAGATAATGCTCAGCATATGACTTCTAAGTAATTTACTTGTTGTTTTAACATATCCAAGATGCCTGAGAAGTACAATCAACACAATAGCTCTATGGTATAAGTGGAAAACCTCTATATAGGCCCCACTGTTGACAATATGCATTCAGTTGAAAACCTGAATTAAGCTGTTAATATGGAACAACAGACAAAATACAGCCTTTTTGCCTTTCTTATTGTCTGAAAACTCATCTTATCTTTAGTACCATGAATTTAGCCTTGGGATGGGTGTTCACTATAATTATTCAGATGTCACTTTGAATGAAATCAGCATTGATTAAGAAAGGAGTTGAGATATAAACTACTAAAACCAAAATCCTCAAATTTTACTTTGAGATCCTTAGAATTCTTGTCTTTGCAGTCTCTTCAATGTAATTTCTATGTCTCTGCATCTATACTGGTCTTGCTAGTTTAGACTATTAAAACTTGTTCAGTCACACCTGTATGAGATGTTTCTTTAATGAAATATAGTGCCTTAAAAAACTGAAGGTCAGAAGGGAATTATTAAAGTGGAATTAAAAGAAGGATTTAACACACTGTTTGTAAGGCAGAAGATTCATCTACCAGATTTTGCCTTTCCTCTCTCTACAGACTTTTGCCTTTTAAACCTTCATAAAGATTATTTGATCAAAATTATATTGCAAAGTGTAAGCATTTGTTCTAACAACATGCTTATAACCATCATTTGAAAATGTATTAGAGCTGCTATCAAGCTGACTAACTGATGTGAAAAATCTGTCTTCAATCCAATGAGAGATGAATTTTATCACAGTTTAGTTTTACAGTGGAGGTTGAAGAAAGCATATAAAAATTAACAGGGGTCTTAGGAGAAAATAAGATAACTGGCTTGAAAAGATTTTAAGAAAAAAAAGTAATTCTGGTAATATAGAAAAGGTTTTAAATTTTGAAATTGGTAGGTTAGTGATTCTCAGCTATTTATAAAAGCAGTGCATTTTAAAATACTATCAGCAAGAGCATTCACATCGTACAGTTTAAATAAGATTAAAAATCATCAGTACTTTGATGAAAACACACTTAACATTAAACATATCTAATAAGCAATAAAGCTAGAATTGAACTAGAAAGCAATCTGGATGGACATTTTCATTGGGTTTTGTTGCTTTTTTTTTTTTTTAAGAAAAAAATGTGAAAATGTGTAGGGAAGACAGTCTAGATATGCAATTGTGTAACAAGTTGCTACTCCAGTCATATTAAATGAGATACATGATCCATCTACTCTAAAATACCACCTCAAACACTGATAAGCACTGCAAACTGCAAAGATAAGATGCAATGCAAGAACTAAGAAAAAAACATTTTTGTTTATATCATGTATTTGATTGCTTTTGCCATGACATGCAAATCTTTACATTCTCTTAAATTTTCAGTTGTATGTAGTGCAACTGGGAAATGTTTGAAAGGGGACAGTGGATAGGTACATCATTAGCTGATATGAGCTGGAAGCTTAGGTTAAACTTAAATTAAAGGTACAGGATGCCAAAACAAATTTTATGATCTACCTGAAAGCAAATGAACATGAAAAGTACCATGTGTATCAGAAAATAAATCCTGCAATTATAACACTGGAGATATAAGCATTGCACACTAGAAAACTGCTTATTCTATACCTCTGATCTTATTTCTTTTCTATAAATTTCAAGCAATAAATTGATTCTTTGGTATCTATCTATCTATCCATATATATATATATATATATATATAACAAGTCTCTAAAGGCACAGATGAAAGCATTGACCAGTATAAGATTTTAAAACTCAAACCTTTACATCTCTAATTGGCTTTTCAAGGTAAAGTTCTGCATGGAAACTAGGGGAATAAAGGCATAGAAAGGAGGTAAGGATTCACCCCATTAGGTCTGAGGAAAAGAAGAATTTGGTACCCTGTTACAAAAGAAAAGAAATAATGTACCTAGTAGACTGAAGAAACTGGAGGCCTTAAAATAATTACTCTCTTAACAATGCCACAATCAGTGTCTGCATATGTCGTTTGCCATACTATTGACCATCTTTACTGGAAATTTTCTGTGTTGTGCTGATGAGCTGGTACACAGTGAGGTCTGTGCCAGATTGTTCCTTTTCTCCTCACTCCATTTAAGACTTACTCAACCCCAGAAAGTACTAACTAAATGTGCCATTAACCTGTGAGTAACGGCTGTTGATTAAAATCTATTTTGTATGAGGGAATGGGATAAAGAATTGGTTGTTTTTTTTTTTTTTTGCAAGTTCATCTTTAATATCAGTTTTTATTTAAGACCCTTTGTATCCAGGCTTCTGGGTCTGTCTTCTACTTCACTACCAAATGAGGTAGCTGTCATTGTAATGCTTCTGAAAACAGTTTCTACCATATATTAAATAGATTTTTTTTATGATAAAAATGCTAGTCAATGGGCTAAAATAGCATTGGCCTGAAAGTATGAACCAAAATTTTTAAGAGATAAATTATTCCCTTTTTTCCCCAGTACAATAGTCTGAAAGTTCACATGGATAAAGCCATTCCAATATACTGTCTTTGAATTATATTTCAAACTGAAGATTTGGATTTTTTTTTAAACTGACATTTCTGAGCTCACTGCTCAGAATAATCAAACTGCATCATGTTCCTGCAGCACTAACATAATATGAATGAAAGATACAGTAAAGCTGATCTTTATCAAACCTATATGCAAATTTATAATCAGAATAGAAATTTTAATGTTTAAAAAATAAAGATCTGGTTTGGCTTAAAAGTTAAAATATTCAAAGTATTTTTTATTATTTTTAAAATAAAAACAAAACAAAACCAAACAAAAAAAAAAAAAGGAGAAAGAAAACTAGTTAGCAGTCTTTCCTTTTTGATTTCTAAAGATATTAGTATGACGAGAGATGTCACTTCCAGCAAGGTGCTTCTGACCAGCAATTGCCTGAGAAACACCCATTGAAATTTGTGTTATATTTAAAATGTTCAGTTTCTTCATTGCAGACAGTATTTCTTATGCTTCAAAACAAGTTAAAGAAAGCAACCAAGATGCTTCTGAATCCAATATGTAATGAGAACTCAAGGTTCAGATACAAATCTGGAAAAAGTTTAGACTAGTACTCAAAAGCAAATTGTGTTTATGTGATGCAGTTTATATTTTACAAACTTTAAAAATCAGTATTACAGGTAAATAACATAAATTCAAGAGTAGGCTGAGATTGTAATTATCAGTATGGCATTCCTGTGAGGTTTCTGATGAATTTGAACCAGTATCAGAATACAGTCTTTTTCAGGTTAATATTTGATTCAGAGGTAAAATAAAATGGTGCAAAATATTATATGGAAAACCCCCCAGAACTGAGAGATTTTAAATTTCTAGTGGTCTCCTCTGAGTCAGATCTAGTAGCATTTTTGGGGGGTAAGTTCCCTGAACAAAGGACCTCTAATGCTATTTGAGATTCCCAAGTAGCTTCCTACTGACAGTTCAGAAGGGAATACAGGTCATTCATTTGGTTTATGTCATACTTGCCCGCTTCTTAGAGATATCTTGGATACCCTAGGGCTTCTCAGATGCCACTAAGTGCTTTTGCATCTGAGGAACTAAGATGACCCTTACTGCCTTTCTCCCTGTAATCAGTTTTGAAAGAGGAAGCAAATGACATTTGAGCAATAAGCAGCTGTAGCAAACTAGAGGGTTTTTACCACTTTTTTCCTTTCAGTTCAGACTTTATTCAAGATTGTTTTGTTAAAAATGTTGTTTAAGGGGAAAGAGGAAACATACATTATGTATAAAGCCAATAATTTATTGTTAGCATAGTGGTTTTAAACATTTAAGCAATCTAATCCAGGAAGCATTATTATTTCAGGTCAGAAAAGGAAATAATAATTCTCTATAGAAAAAAAATAAGTCACAGTAATAGCAGTAATACAATTAAAACTGTTACAGCCACAATTAGTTTTTATGCTTTTCCTGCTGTTATCCCTCCTCCTGCTCCTCTGAGACCTGGGGTCAGTTTCATTGTGGTGGTGGTGGAAGGGGTGCTACAGTGAATTGTCAGCATCAGGAGTCCTTAACCAGAAGGAATATTGTTGGTGTTCATGTTGAAAACTTTTTCTTCTTCACTCTGGATTTCACTAAGAATATTTTGTGTATGTTTGCTAAAACGATTTTACAAGTTTCTCTTTCTTCACTGGCTTGCAGCTGCATATTATATCTCAATATAATATCTACGATAGCTTTTAGGTATGTTAAATACTAATTTTTTTTTCCCAGTTTTGTCCAGCTCTAGATCTGCATTTCTGTAACTGACCATGGGTGTTATTTACAGCCATGAGGTCTCCAATGAGAGACTGTACTCTATCCTTTATCATCCCACTCCTGTACTGCATCCCCACTTCCCAAAGCTTCCACTATCAGATCAGGTCTGTATTTCTCTACTGTACATCATTACCTTAGAACAATAACTATCTTATTTGACATAGAAAAAACTACTTGTCACTACTATCTCTATAAAACTATGATTGCCCTATATAATGATAAGCAAAACAAATGAGAAATAACACCTAATCAGAATAAAAATTGCTGTTACAGATAAACCAAATAAAAAACAAAGCTGTAAACAGATCAAGAACAGTTCGGACAACAATCCTGACACAATCTAGTCCTAAGACTTTGTAAACTTGTTGCAAAGTCTGTGGCCTTTACTAACTGTGGGTATATTATATTGTAGGTTACAGGATTACAGTACTTGCAGATAAGGAAGAACTATTTTGTGTATTTAATCATATCTGCATCAATTTTAGACTCATGAACCTTTATCTAGGAGAAATAAAATAAAAATTTTAATTTATTTAGTTTTAGAATACAGCAGTGCGTTTCACATTTATGACTGGACCTGAAATCATTCATCAAAGAGAAGCAAATATCCAGGCTATGGAATTTAAAGCACCTGATGCATCTTCTGAATCTGGAAAGTGAACAAACAACTGAGATAGCTTCTATCCTGGGCTGAGTCTACCACCAAGACTGAGAATTTTAGATGGCTATTGCAGACTCCTTAGATGTGTTAGTTTGGTTTGGTTGGTTGGTTTAGTTGGTAGTGTGTTTTGACCCAGCTGTATGTATGGAGTTAGTATCTGGCAGACTGTGAAACCAGTCTGTGTAACTCCACTTGAATCCAAGTATTGTAATATTTTTTAAGTTTATATGGATTAAGTTCATTAAAGATGCCATGGCAGGAGGTCATAATATGGCTTGAAGTAAGAATTTGCTTATTTCTGAGATATATAAAGAACTTCCACATAGAAAATTTATGCATTTTTTTTCTTCTGATGTATGGTCATTTAATAGGAAATCTTGTGTTGTTTGGTCATTGTATTTTTGAGGCCTTAAGCAACAAACAGAAAACCATATTGTGTTAAGACCACTGAATCTGTATTGGAGGGCACTGGACAGCTCAGAAGCAATTTCTTTATTGAATTTCCCCTGAATTGTCTCACGGAACACGGCTTAGTAGATGTGGGACACATCTATCAAAGCTTGCTTCTATGAAAGAACAGCGGGCATGATTTTGTGTTACTCTTGTCTACCTTTTTAATTCTCTTGTCACAAGTAATTAATGAAATAAGTGTTTATCAAACATTCCATTAACAGAAGGAATTCTGGCAAAACCTTATATAAACATTTCAGAAGACAGATGACATTGTAGCTCCAAGATTCTCTGGCTGTACCTACAATACGATGTCTGAAGTAGGCTTCAGAACAGGCTTAAAATAGATAAATTTTGGCTCTGTTTAAGTTGATAAATAAAGGCAGGCCAGGGATTAATCCCTGGACCTGAAGTCATCTCGAAGAAGCTTGTTTTAGACCCACATTGACTCACTAGATCAGATTTGTCTTGGAGAGATCGAGTTAGAGTAAAGCAAACCTGAGCTATGGACCAACATATCAATTAAGGAGAGAGAACAACAGCACTGCATGTACAGACTCTAAGCCTGAGCAGCATGACATGGCTTACAGACATAGGCCTAACACTCCTACCCTCCCAATCATGGGAGCCACAATGCATTGATTATTGCAATTAGTACTTAGCCCATATGAATGACTGAATAATGTCAAGCACTGTTGTAGAGTGGTGGCTGGCACTGACTAAATGGTGGGATGTGTTTTCCTAGTAATTTAACACTGTGGGTTTAAAACATGTGTGCCTATACCCATGACATATCCTTTTTAACTTTTCTGGAACAGGTATGGACTTGCAGATTCAATGCTCAAGGGTTTTCCTTGCCCCTATTTTATTTAGTAATATAGATGTACCCTGAGACCCATGCACTTTTTGCCTGCATTATTGTCTGTTGCGGTGTTTGTAGCTTGCCTTAAAGCATTCACATTATGTTTGGAAAAAGACAAACTGATGTTCTGCTGCATATGACATTTGATTTTTACTGACCTAGCAGACTATAAGGGTGGGGAGGCACTGGAACAAATTGCCCAGCAAAGTTGTGAATGCCCCCTCCTTGAAAGTGTTCAAAGCCAGGCTGGATGGGACTTTCCCTGCCTGTGGAGGTGGAGGGGGGATTGGAACTAGGTGATATTTAAGATCCCTTTCAACCCAAACCATTTTAAGTACAAGAGCAAGCTCAAGGTCCTACACCAGGGTTGTGGCAATTCCCAGTATAAATACAGGGTGGGGGCTGAAGGGACAGACCAGCCCTGTGGAGAAGGACTTGAGAGTACTGGTGGATGAAAATCTGGAAATGAGATGGCAATGTGTACTCACAGCCCAGAAGGCCAACCATATCCTAGGCTGCATCAAAAGAAGCATGGCCACAAGTTCAAGGTAGGTGATTCTGCCCCTCTGCTGTGGTGAGACACCCACCTGGAGTAGTGCATCCATCTCTTGAATCCTCAGCACATGAAAAACATGGACCTGTTGGAGTCATTCCAGGGGAGCACCATGAAAATAATCAGAGGGCTGGAACAACCCTCCTATGAAGAAAAGCTGGGAGATTTTGGGTTGCCCCGCCTGGAGAAGGTTCCAGGGAGACCTTACTGCAGCCTTTCAGTACTTAAAATGGGCCTATAAGAAAACTGGAGACAATCTTGTATCAGGGTCTGTTGTGACAGGACAAGGGGTAACGGTTTTAAGCTACAACAGAGTAGATTTAGACTGTATATAAGGAAGAAATTTTTTACAGTGAGGGTGAAGAAACACTGGCAGAGGTTGCTGAGAGAGGTGATAGATGCCCCATCCCTCTAAACATTCAAGGTCAGACTGAACACTGAGCAATCTGATCTAGTTGAAGGTGTTTCTGCTCACTGCAGGGGGATTGGACTAGATGACCTTTAAATGTCTCTTCCAACCCAAAACATTCTATAATTCTATGATTCCATGATTGTATGATTCTATGATTCTGTGATTCTATGACTGAGCACATGGGTGCATAATAAGACAGTGAGTATGCTGAGACTCTGCCTTCTAAAAGGGATCAGAGCTCCAACCTGTGTCTTAAACAGAGCCCAAGCTTACAGATAAACAATACAGAAAGCAGTCAAGTTTTAGACTTACATGTGACTTACAGTATGACAAGCTTTCTGTCTTTAATCTGTGCTTAACAGAAAACTTTTCAACAGTGTGGTTATAACCATAGTACGAAGCCACCATGAGCTAAAAACTCATCTGCTTCAAATGGATGACTGGTGATCCAGGTGTGATCTGTCCCTTTTCACAGATATTGGTCTGCATCATAAAGACACCATGTGGCTTGTCAGATATCTGGTAATGGCTGATCATATTCAGGGTAACAGGACTTCTGTTTGACCAGATTGCAATACAGCATTGAAACAGCAATGAAGAATCTTGTATTTTACTTGACTCTATCGAGTATTATCAGCCTCCTTTCAGGAGCATTCAAGTATTACATGAAAACCAGAGCCCATTTATGAATACATCGTTCCAGTTCTATATATGCTGTACAATTAAAGAGCTATTACAGCAGTAACTGATTACCCAAAACAACGGCAGCCAACTGTAAGGGAACACACAAAAATATATTCACCATTTGTTTAGTAATTTAAAAAATACTGCTACAATAAAATAAAATGAAAAAAATTCATCAAGTCCAAGGGTGAAGAGAAGGTCAAATTTCAGTGGATTTTATTGATTAGATTTTGTTTACTGCTATGGGGCACACTCTTATGAAAAGTGCTGTACAGAAAAAAAATTAAGCCAAGCTAGAATGCCTCAGGGGACTCCCAGGGCTTTTAAAGCAATGTTTTAAAATTATGTCTGGAAAGAGTAGCATGGGACTCAGCGTACACCTGTAGGCTGTGGCAAATTTAGGCCTAATAGATCTAAAACAATGTAAGTAAGCCAGTGCAGATAATGAATCTGCCTCCTGAGCATGTGTTAGCAACAGATTCTCTAATAGATGAATAATGTAAATATATGTACGACTAATAAAAAGAATAAAATTAAGACTCTGAATATAACTATTAAGAGTATATCAAATGACATTAACTACCATCTGTCTGTTCAAGAGCAAAATATTTTTTAGTTGTTATATTACAGAATCATAGTGTGCTATGCTTGGAGAATTGGGACTAAAACTTTCTTAGCACTTAAAAAAGACACCACTCCTCCAATGCCCTCAAGTATTTTTCTCACAAACCTATAACAAATTGTGGTGGCTTAATATACTAAGGTGCTGTAAGCACCTTGAGAATCTCTGGTCTAGTGCCCAGTATTAAATAAATTTAAAATTTTATTATTGACTTCTGTCCATTTGAGCACTAAATACAGATGCAAATACTGCATGTGGGGAACATTTTAGCAGAGAACGGACATGTGAGCAATCCAGCCTTTATGACAGAGGCGAACTAGGCCAGTGGGAAAGTGAACCAAGGACTGTGAGAACAAATTGGGCTGCGGACATCGGCCTTCGTGTATGCTTGGGAACGGCAAGGGAGGAAGCACAAAGCAGTGAAGCAAGAAGATAAAGAAGAAGAAAGTAGAAGATAACCAGGATGAGGGGTGGTGATGGAAGCAGTGTAGGATAGCCAATGATTTATTAGTTTAGGACGTGTGAACAGTGTGTGTTTAGAGTAGTTAACAAATAGCTGTTAGTGGTAGTGTGTATACGGGAAGAGAAATTGTATATAACCCTGGCGAAAACGTGAATAAAGTGCCCTCAACTTTGATCATATTGGTCCGTGTTGAGTTCATTTCCCGCATCTATGATCCCACTGAGAGTAAAGTCACTGGTTTTGTCTTAACAATATGCAATGCTTTGGCATATATCATATACCCAAATCATTGTGCTGGGGTTGAATCACCATGGGAATATACTCTAACCAATAGAGCATAGATTATGGGCCCAGCAAAATGGAAACAAGTGACAAACAATTGATGTTGATGCCTGCATTGCACGAGAACAACAAGGGTTCATTTGTGAAAGTAATACCATTAAGGCACAAGACGTCTGTCTTGACACCAAACATAAATGTTTGCCATTTTGAGATACATCACAATGAGACCCCAGAGACCGTGTTTTTATATAGAGGGAAAGGATGTGATTTTAATTATTTAGCTCCTGTAATATCTTATCAATTGTTGCAGTTTATATGTTGATTTATAGCCTACTGCTTATCCCTGTTGGAATAAATCTCACATTGGTGAAGAAACTCCTATGACATGAAGGCCTGAAGTGGTTGCTAAGACAGGTCCAAGAAAATGGACTGAGGACTTTAATTATCCATCATGATGTAGAAGAAATACATTGAGTGTTGGAGAGGATCAAAAGAGACAGAGGACATGAATGGTGGGACACCCTTCTTGGATGGTCACCAACTTCTACAGGAACCTTCAACAAGATGCTTCATCCTGTTGTTGTTTTACTAATACTCACTGTATCGTGTTTTGTTTTAACAATTGTCTTGTATATTGGGCTTTGGATTATGATGAAACAATTGACATTGGATGACCCCGCAAGAGATATATGTACTTGACAATCTTCACCACAAGAGTGTGTGACATTCCCAACTTTTTGATGAAGTGAAGCTTGAGTGTCTATAGTCACAGGGTGGAATATGTGGAATAATGACTGGAAGTGACTTAAAAATTAAAATCATACTAAAGATGCAGCATTGTTCACACATAAGGAAAGGTATAACACCGGAGAAACTTTCAGGGCAGAGTGCAACTGGTATGCAAGGAATCCATTTCACAACAGTTCCCTAAGCAACACTGCCTACAAGCAGCACAGGGGATGAAGTGGAGTGAAGATTCCACGGCCAGGCCCTGTGAAATTACAACAGAGATGGGAACTTGAAGTTACTAAAGAGCTGATAAGCAGCCTGTTTGCGACCCCGTGCCAACAGTCTGACAATTTTTGACAAAGTACTGTCTTTTGTGCAAACTTTGCTCATTATAATGTCATTATAATACCAAAACACACCTCCAGCCCGAAGGATACCTGCCTGCAAAGTGCAACCACCCCTCACTGAGCTTGTGTTGTGAATTGTCTTCAGCTATATCATTAAAGGCAAAGTGAAAGAAATTTACACCAATGATAATAAAGGTATTTATGACTAGAGTCACTCAAGCTCCACCTTGAAGGTAAAAATCATTATAAAAATTATTTAGGTAAGGGGGGATGTTAGGGAAGACATCATCGTGGACAAGTCAGGGTGGATACTATCGCCAACCATCTCTGACTCCTGGGATCAGTCGACAGGCTGAACCTCGCTTCCCCCCCTTAGGGACGCCTTTGGGTAAGATCTGAACTCTTAAACTTAAAAATCTTCTTGAGCTGCTCTTTGATTTAATGCGTTTGGTATACGATACACATATATATACTTTGCAGACAGTGTATTTATCACTGGCAATCTAAAAGAACTTGTATTTCTGTTGCTCTCAATAAACTGCACTTTTCATGCAGCTAGTTGCAGTAGTTCTTTCATTGGGTGCTGTCAGCTCCTTATTGGCTGCATGGTACCGTGGAGCATGACTAGGCAGGGAGTGCAGGGGGCTATTACTGAAGCTGTTAGTTTAGTGCTATTAGTCCATGTTAGTTCAGATGTACTGAACATGACTGGACTGGGATCCAAGCCG
>WTSP01002116.1:16889-32166 GCA_025331215.1 Actenoides lindsayi
GCTGGGAGAGCTGGGGGGGTTCAGCCTGCAGAGGAGAAGGCTCTGGGGAGACCTTCTGGGGGCCTTTCAGGACTTCAGGGGGCCTGTCAGAAAGATGGGGACAGACTTTTTATCAGGTCTTGATGTGAGAGGCCAAGGGGTGATGGTTTTAAACTAAAAGAGGGAGATTTAGACTGGAGAGAAGGAAGAAATCTTTGCTGCTGAGGGTGTTGAGAGCCTGTTTGGGGTTGCCCAGAGAGGTGGTGGCTGCCCCATCCCTGACACCATTGCAGGTGAGGTTGGCTGGAGCTCTGAGCACCCTGCTCTAGTTGCAGATGGCCCTGCTCCCTGCAGGGGGTTAGATCTACATGAGCTCTACAGGTCCCTTCCCACCCAAACCATTCCATGATCCTATGCAGGGAAGGAGGCTGCAAGCCACGTGTGGAGAGCTAAGGGCGGTGAAGTCCCAAAGCAATAGGGTTTTAATGCACTTAAACAGCCTCTATTCTGTTTACTTTCCCTCCAGGAGGAAAATATTTGTTTGCACTGGGCTGCTTTTTCTGGCTGTGTTGACATAGCAGAGATACTGCTGGCTGCTAAGTGTGATTTACATGCGGTGAACATCCACGGGGACTCGCCCCTGCATATCGCAGCCAGAGAGAACCGCTACGAGTGTGTCGTGTAAGTACAGCTCCAGCTCTGCTGCTCCTCTCCCTTCCCCTGCTCCCTCCATCCTGCCTGGCTGCTGGCTGCCAAGCTCAGGAGATCCTCTGAAATGCCTTTGGCGTTTAAGCACAAACCAAAACGGGGCTGGAGGGCTTGATTCTCCACTGCCCTGCTCTTTGGGGTCCGAAATGCTACCTGCTGCCAGAGCTGCTGTCAAAAAGATCAGCAAATGTGGAGTGGTCCTGGAGTCCTAGAGCAAGGACTTGAGGGGCTGTGCTCAGCCCAGGCTTCCCAGCAGAAAGGTGTCAGGCATCCTTGATTAAAGCTTTTTTATGTGTTTGTTTTTTTCACAACTAGCGTTGCATAATATGGAAGCAAGGCTTTTCCTTTGCTTCATCACTGCTATGAATAAAGTCATCATGTGTACTCACCAAAAGCTGGTGAGTATAAACAAGGGCCAAGTCCAATCCCAGTTTCCTGTGGGACTCTTCCATTCCCAGCCTACTCTTCCCACACCATATCTTTCCCTGCCAGAGAGAGTTTCAAGCCTGTCTGAAGTTAGGCTGGTACCAGCAAGGTACCTGTCATGCCCGGAGCAAGGCGAGGTTTGCCCAGAGCTCTCGTGAGTGCCTAGAGCTCCAGTCTGTGGCTTCTGCCAGCGCCTTCACGTAGAAGGATTCACTGAACCATGCTTAATAACCAACACTCAGGTGATTATTCACTACTACAGCTCCTTCCTTGTCCCTTAAGGGCTGGCTGGAGGATGTGATTCAGCTCATTTTCCCCATGCCTGATTTCTCTTGAGGGTTGCTTATCCTCTCTTGCTGTTTTGCAGTCTCTTTCTTTCCCGTGGCTCGGATGTCACTTTAAAGAACAAGGAGGGTGAGACTCCACTGCAGTGCTCCAGCCTTAACTCTCAGGTCTGGGTGGCCCTACAGATGAACAAGACTCTCAAAGAATCATCTACTGACAAGCCTGCCCAGATAGAGAAGGTGGTGAGCAGGTGAGAATAGGGCTGCCTTTGCTTGTGGGTCATGAAGTAGAGCCCTTGCGTGGGGGAGGCTGGGGCCCTGGTTTAAGAAAGGACTGCAAGTTCCTGCTTAGTTTTTTTTAACTGGTGTGAATGTCAGTTTGAGCTTAGCGAGAGCTAAGCAGATGCTGATTCAGCCCGTGGTTTGTAAATTCATCCTCCAAACGGAAATATTTGCGAGCACAAGGAACAATCTGCAAGGCGGGGTGAAAAAAACCGGAACCCTGTTCCAGCCTGAACTGTTGTCAGGCTTCGAATGCTCAGCGATCAAAGATGGTAGTGCTGCCTCAGGATGACGTTCGAATGGCCCCTTGTCTGGGGGGAGCTTTTCTCCTGTGACATTCTCTTTCTCCCCCCCCCGACAGAGACATCGCCCGGGGTTATGAGCGGATCCCGATTCCCTGCATCAATTCCGTGGACAGTGAGCCCTGTCCTAGCAACTACAAATACGTTTCACAGAACTGCGTCACCTCCCCGATGGACATTGACAGAAACATCACTCATTTACAGGTGAGGGATCCTGGGTGTCCAGGTGGTTTCTCCTCTCCTGGGGTGTGCATGCCGAGATGTTGCAGGGCACTACACCTCAGAATGGCTATTACGTTGAAAATGGGATTCTCTGGTCCTAATCTTGCCATCAAATTCCAGCTAAGGCTGTAGTCCTAAACTCCAGCTCTTGCTCTAGGAGGTGGGATTCTGCTTTTCTTTGTTTCTGAGACATAAGCCAAGCTCTGTGTTCAGCTGTGTGCTGCAGCATCAGCCATCTGCTGCTGGCCGATGTGGCTCCCGTTTATCCTTCTCCTCGGTTCTGTAATCTGGAAAGTGATTGAGTTGTTGGGAAACCTTCCTCGTGCTGTCTTCCTGCTGACCGCAGCATCCAGGCCAAGGTCGTCAGCGTGATGCTGGAGGGAGGTCCTCAAAGGGCTGAGCTGTGAAAGCAGAGGTGGGGAAGTGTAGGGTGAGGGTGACCCCTCTCTGGGCACAGCTCTGAGATGGCTGAAGTGAACGTGCCATGCCCAAGCAGCTGGTTCTGGGACTGTGTTGGCTGGGGGAGTGCTGGGGAAGCAGCCAGCTGGAGCACCAGGGTGGGAAGGAGCAAGCAGCAGGGGAGGACTGAGCTATCATGTTACGTCGTCTCCCAGTTCTGGTCCCTGTTTGGAGCTTTCCTTGTCCTCAAGTGTGGAGCACAGCTCACAGGGCATGGAGGAAGGTTAGTAACACAGGGAGACATCCTCTCGGGAGAAATGAAGATGGCTCAGATCCTTCCCTGCAAGCCTGAGTCCTTTGAAGTTCATTGCACACAAAAATAAAAACAGTGGGGTAAAAATGCCCCTGAAGCACCGAGGCTGGTTATCTTTCTGGCTAAGGAGCTGCAGCAGGAGAAGGTGAAGACATTTGGTTTCCTCTCTGACCCAGCCACAGGAGCTGCTCTTTCAGTTACGTGTGAGTGGTGTGGAGCTGACCCCTTTTTTCTCTTCCAGTATTGCGTGTGTATAGACGACTGCTCCTCCAGTAACTGCATGTGTGGCCAGCTCAGCATGCGCTGCTGGTACGATAAGGTGAGGACACAGAACCCCCCCCTTGGGTCAGACCCGTGTTTGTGACCTGAACTTGGCACACTTCAGGGGTTACAATGGTACCTTCAACACAGTTCCTTGCACAGCTTCTCTCTTTTTGCTTTAAAATGCCTGAAGTTCTCATCTCAGCTTTGAGATGTGTGTGACAAGAACGAAACGTGTACTCAGGGAAGCTTTTCTAGTGTTATTTATTTGTGTCACTGTGATGCCAACTGAGCCCTTAATTACACCCGTGTGATAGAAAGCATCTAATAACCCCCGTGTGAAATCAGCTCCCATTCCAGAGCGACACAGAACACGCTGTAGTATGTAAACAAGGGGAGTACAGAGTTATTTTATTTTTTTTTGCCTGCTTTTTTTTTTTTTTTATTGTGATCCTTCCAGATGAAGGCAAAGTAAAGCTGTTTTAACTGCAGCATTGCCAGAAGCCTGGTTTGTTTTGGGTAAGCGTGTGTCAGTCCTCCGGGGGAGGCTTTGAGGTTGGTATTTGGACAGGTTCTGCCAAGATCAGAAGTTCTGTGAATCTCTGCAAGGTTCTCCCCGTGGGAATATTGGCCTCTTTCTTCGTTTTGTAGCCGTTTTATTCGCACATTAATAGGTGATTACATCTTTCAAGCCTTAAAAAACCAAATTTGTTAAATACGATGAACGACGTCTGTCGCTTCCTTGATCCTCTGGGGTTGGTAAATAATTGAATTGTAGCTTTTTTGGGAGTGTTATTTGGGAAGATAATGCGGTTCACAGAACTTGGGGGTACCAGCTTTGTACTCTGGAAGCTTAGACTTCATTCCAGAGATGGATGAAGCATCCACTTCTCCCCTCCAGCACTGCAGAATGAGAGTAGTGATGATGCACGTCGGGCTTTTGCACAGCACTGCAAGAGAAGTTCTTTGATGGTGTGTAAGGTGATAGGAGGCAGCAGAAATCTAGATGGTCTCTTGCTGTTTGTGTAGCCACGGTCGGGTTAGAGCAAAACCACTGCAGCAGTTGAGGTCTGGTGTTGGTTTTGGGGAGGTCGGGTCCTGCATCCGCCTTGGGGTTCTCTGGCCTGTTTCTGCACTTGGGGGAATTTCTGCTCTTGGCCTACCTCTGGTTTGGAGTGGTCACAGGAACGGACAGCTAACCCAGTCTTGAATGCCTCTCCTCTTCAGGACGGCCGACTCCTGCCTGAATTCAACATGGCTGAGCCACCCCTGATCTTTGAGTGTAATCACGCGTGCTCGTGCTGGCGAACCTGTAGGAACCGGGTGGTGCAGAATGGGCTCAGGTGAGAAAGAGAATCCAAACGCAGCTTATCTTGGCGAGACCAACACCAAACTCAGGAGTGGTTCTGGCCCTCTAGCCTCAGCTCACCCATAAACCCACAAAAATGCAAGAATTCCTGAGATGAGACAGAAGCTGGGGCAGGGGCCACCACGCTGGTGGGATGCAGGCGGGTTCCTCTGTGCTGCCGGTGGAACTGAAGCAGCAGGGGGTTGATGAGCTCAGTTAATATTTGCACCCTGCCCCTATTGCTGTCATGTGGGAGCTGCAGCGTTCTTTCATCAGCCTGACCTTAAAACATAATCAATGGCTTGTGGGTTTCCATGAGCAGCCTGGTTATAACTTCTCAGGTGGAGATCAGTGGAGAAAATAACAGCAACGGAAACTGCAAAGCTTTAATTTAGAAGATCTTATAAGTTAGCAGCCTACAGCAGAAATACAGGCCACTGTGGCCAGGCTTGGCTGCTTAAAATTTCCTAGTTATTGGCGTGACTCCCCCTGAACTGGACACCTGAGCACCTATTGGCCCCAGTGCTGCAGATCAGGCTGTTAGGATTTTGGTGCCAGGCTAAAACCGAAATTAAACGTTTTGTTTTGGACCTCTGCTATGGAGAGGTTTGCCACTGCCCTAAGGTCAAAGGAATCCCGCTGGAAAAAGAGACTTTTGCGAAGTTTTGTGGTACCGACGATGCTTTTTTTTGCAAGCTTTGTAGTTTCAGTGACATTTTGCAACGTTAAAAATAAGTAAGGAAAAAGCTTGATGCGTTTCCACAGAACTTTACCTCTCTCTGGTGTTCCCTGCCAAGCTCCAGAGCTCCAGTGTCGACGTGGGTGTTTATTTAGGAGCTGTACAGCTAGAGCTGTTGCTTTCCCATTTTTGCTTCGCTCAAGTGGTTTTTCTGCAAGATGGGAAGGGTTGGAAGCCCAGCCACAAGCCTGGGAGAGTGGCTCTGTTGGGAAGCTGCTGGCAGGGTCAGGGGCTGAGCAGAACTGTGCTCGAGGTCCCTGGGAGGCAGCGGAGGAGGCCTCCTGCGTTTGGGCTGCACCGTGACTGACACGTGGGTGCTCCTGCTTCATTTTAAACGCTTCCGTTATCAAATTTGCTGCAAATTAACTCCGCTCAGCAGCGCACACGTTTCCAGCTGGCAGGCTGAGATCAGAGCCACGCTCCTGCTGCTGCCGGTGTCGGCCCCGAGAGCAGAGCCTAAACCTGAGCTTGGCTCTCTGCTCTGCTGTGATGGACGAGGCAGAACAAGGGGGAGCTTCCTCAAGCCTGAAATAGGGTGTTATAACCCGTTTCTCTGAGAGTGGTCATGCTCAGGAAGTCAAGTTTTGCCCCAGTGAAGGCTCCCGGAGCTGTGAGCAAATAGGAGAAAATGTGCAGCCCTTGTTTTGCGCTGATGGTGCAAGGAGGGAAAGGGGGAGGGAGAGTAGTACTGGGAAAAGCAACAGGGTGAAGCTCAGGTGAGCATTGGATTTCTCTTTATTCCGATAACAGCATTGTTGAGAGTGGGATTTGGTTCCCTCGGGACAGAGCAAGCCTTCCCTAGCCCTGGAGACTGTTCATCCTGCACTTAACTCAAGTTCTGGCTGAGCAGGAGGCAGAATGACTTAGAGGATTGTTTCCCTGCCTATAAACTCCATCAGTAAAAATTCCACAGAGCAGCAATTACACCAAGAAGTTTCAAGCTGCAGCGTTTCTTCCTTGTCTTCCAGCCAGGGAGCTGGGTATGATGGAGCTGCTAAATGCACTGGCCTCAGCAGAGGGCAAAGGGATCAGAGCACTTAGCTCAAGGTGTTCTTAACTCACCATAAGCTCCCTGCCTTCCCCCTGCAGCACCCCTTAAGTCCCCTTCCACTTCCCCTGCTCCCCCCAGAAGTGCCAACTGTGTGCATGGAAGAGAAAAGAAAGGCTGGTGTTGTGATTCTGGTATCCTACATGTCAGTTGTCAACGGTGTAACCACACAAAGCATCCACCCCCCACCCTCTTCCCCAGTCCCCAGCTGTGCAAGGTGCACTGGGCAGGGAGGAAGAGCTGGTGGGCACCCATCCCACATCCCCAGGCAGCGTCTATCTGAGCGTCTGCCACACGCTCAGCGCAGCTGTGGTAGGGGAGCTGCCCACTGGTGCTGCCAGTGTGAGTACTGGGGGGGGCCGAATATTGGAACAGTCTCCGAGGTTGTGCTGACAGGAGGTTGCTGGTGGCTTTGCTCATCTCCTGTGACCGTTGGTTGTTGATTGTCTCGGCTTCTTCTCCTCTTTTGCAGGACTCGATTGCAGCTTTACCGGACACAAAAGATGGGCTGGGGTGTGCGAACTACGCAAGACATTCCACTGGGAACCTTTGTGTGCGAGTAAGTTACTCAGCTTTCACTTAACTCACACAAATACTTGGCTTCCCAAGGGCTGGGCTGGTTTCCTCCTAAAGAGGAGCAGGTTTCCACAGGAGGACAGGTTTGCACAGCAATGAAATTGTCATCAAGCCCAAGCTGCTTGCCCTCACTCAGAGGTTTCCAGACTCCATTTCCTGCTCTGTTTGTCCTTTTCCTCGTAGCGTGGAGCTTTTTCCAGCCCTCTCTGCCTTGCTGGGATCTGTGCTTAGCTCTCTTACCCCTCTGAAACACAAGCGATGGGGAGGAAAACGCATTTGGTTTGTGCTGCAGATGCGCTCGTGTGTTCACGGCAGATACGGGACGCTTGAGGCCAAGACCATTTGGAACAACTTTTTCATATCGGATCTTTTTGTGTTTCAATGCTGACTTCTCAAGAGGTTTTCCAGTGTCACAGCTCTGGCTTTAGCCTGATTCAGCAAAACAGCAAAGCACTTGGCGTTAAGCATGTGTTTCGGCCCTGAGTCAATAAAGTACTTAAGAAGAAAAATGTTCAGATTTATGTCAAGTGGAAAAACTCTTGTTGAACCCCATGGTTTTCAGGCTTTACTTTAAGAAACATTTTGGAAGGTGTTTTCTTCATCGCAACGCTAGAGTGAGTTAACACCTCCTGAATAAGGCTGGACTCCGGCCCTTCTTGGAAATAGGTGCTGGGGTTCTTTAGAATTGGTTGTTGGTGGTTTGTAGAATTGGGGCAGGGGAGATTATTGCAAAGTTTCAAGAAGAAAAATAACAGAAAGGAAAGATCTGCAGCAAATCAGCCAAGTGCTTCTTCCGCGTTAAGAGCTGCCGCATGATAGACTGGTTTTTTTCCGAGATAAAGCTTAAAACTGCTGTTTGTGGAGAGTGTCTTGAGTCTGTCTTCAAGTGGGGTTTTCTGTTAAGTAGCAAAGACCCTCGTGTCCTGGGTAAGCACCCCGAGAGGAGTCAAAGCCTGAGAGGAAACTGCTCCCACAGAAAATAGTGACTGGCTTTACCAGATCCGAAGGGAATGCTGCCAGGCGAGAGGAACGAGCAGTGGGGAACTGGCAGCCCAAGGAAACGGGGCTGCCCTGGGCACGGTGTAACGAATGGTGTCAGCACGGGGTGTGGATTCCACACCCGCCCTTAACGCTCCCCCCACCCTGGCCAGGAGCCACTGCTGCTGTTTCAGTGGTAGGCACAATCTCCTTCGTTATCTACAGGAGCTGCCTACTGAAAACTGAGCTCATTTCTGTCTTGCCTGTGCACGTTCCTCCCTGTCTCCATCACTCTCACACACACATTGCTTACTCAGCTCGTAGTTCTCCTCTCCTCCTCAAGCTCTGATGCCCTTCCTGTGAGTCTTTGTGGGCAACCTGTAGACTTGGTTTCTTCATTTCCTCCCCTCTGGCAAAGAAGCCGCGGTGCCGGTGATGCTGGGGGGCCGTTTGCACACGGCAGCACCCGGGGTCAGCTTTTCTGGAAGAGCATTTTGCATTCAACCTCTGGATTTGAGCCCTGAGCAGGTACTTGCTTCGTATGGTGGTTATTGCTCTGCTTTGGAAGAATGGTAACTGTTGGTGTAAGGATGGCTTCCATTCCGTAATTCTTCACGTGTGCCCACAAGGGGGGAAGACCTGGACTAGTTCTCTCACTTCTAACACTTTTATTTGGCAAAACTCTGCTGGTCCTGACTGTTCCTGGGTGTAAATGCCTTTCTTACACACACTCTGCTTTTCAGCCTGCTCTGTATTTCACATACCACTCAACTTTTCTCTGTAATAGCTCCAAAACTGGTTTCCCTTTCCGTCTCTGCTTGCAGGCTGTCCCTCTGGCAGCCCACAGCAGCTTCTGCAGGGAGTGTTCAGCAGCGCTCAGAGCAGTTTGGCAGCTTGGAGCAAGGCTCTGCCAGCACGGTAGCCAGCCAGCCCTCCCACCATCATCTCCAGAGCTTCCCAGGCCCTTCAGCTGCTCCAGACCCTCTTACTATCAGCCTCTGGTAACTTCATCACAGTCCTGGAAACAGCAGCTTAGAAAGAGGAGATACAGCAGCAGCATCCTCCCTGCCCTGCCAGGCTCCCAGGGAGCTCTTCCACTCAAGGGCTCTTCCACTCTCAGGTGCTCAGGAGACCCATGTGCTTGGTGCAGGTTTCTCCCCAACCTCTGAATTTGTCACTGCTTGGCAGTTGCTGTCGCTCAGCCTGTGCTGACATCGCTGTGGGTTGTTTGGAATTTGCTCTGTTGATGTTTGGTTGGTGGATGGTGTAACTGCTCCTTCTGGAAGTGGCACAGCTGGTTAAGGACTTTTCTTGGAGAGGCCGTGAGTTGGGGGTACAGAAACCAGAGGTTTTTGAGGATCTGGTCTCTTCCTTTTGGTGCACATCCATTATGTGGCTTTCAGATAATTTCATTTCCGTACAAAACAGTGATGGTCTGACAAGGTACCATCTGCACTGAGCCGGGTATTTCAGCCACACCTTCAACCAGGGGAGCCTTGGGTGCCCTGTCTGCCATAGCCCGTAGAAAACCCTGGAGCCTGTGCTGGGAACTTCTTGTTGCTCTTGGTTTTTTGGGTGGAGTGCATTCTGTTCTTGCGGTGATGAGTGGCAGAGTAAAGCTGTGAGGTGAGGTTCCTCACCGGCAGCGTGCTGGACACCTTGCTGAGAAGAAAGATGCTGGTGTGACTTTGGGAGTTCTTAAAGGAAGGGGCTGATGCTCCAGCTCTTTTTTGCCTAGGAACATGTAACTTTTGCACATCCTTCCTTAACTTTTGACTGGGGGAATCAGGGAGCCATTTGTATCTGTAAGCAGTCCTGGAAAGGAGTTACAGGAATAGGCTTTTAAGGAACATCAAAACACCAATTTGCAATTAGACTGTGGATTTTGGTTTCACCGAGTTGTAAACCTGGAGTGGCAGTCCCCGAGTAGAGTGCCTCTCCCTGCAGCGTCGTCGTTCAGCCATTTCTCAGCTGCCACCAGCGACTCGGCCCCTCTCCAGCAATCCCTCTCTGGCCATCATCTTCCTGTCACTTCAGTCACCAGTGCCCGTGTGATTGCCAGCAAGGCCGCAGCCTTACGGGAGCGCTGAGTAAACCAGGAGATGCGGCCAGGGGTGGCCGGGAGGCTCGCACGCGGCAGCAGCAGCCTCCTGCTCTGGCCCAGCAGCTTGGCCAGGTCGCTGGGCTTTGGGAACTGCAGCCAACTGATCCCTCGTCACGGGGCGTGCGGGTCCTCTCCGGGTTAACGTTCCCTGGCTCTCCTCTCCCCCAGCCCGGGAGTTAAATGCTGCCTTGAGGCACAGCGGGAAGAGGATACGCTTGGTTAATGCCTGGAAAATGCTGCGGAGGAATGCTGTGATAATAGCTGCTGATCATGGAAGGCTCTGTTGGTGCTGCGAAGGATATTTATCTGTATTGTGTAATCCTTTGCTTATAATTAATTAGCGGTGCACTGCAGGCTGGGAAAACTTACATGCCAGAATCTGCTGCGCTGTTGCTTCTCCCAGCCCTGGCCCAGGCTGCCCAGGGCAGTGGTGGAGTCCCCAGCCCTTGAGGGGTTTCAGAGCTGTGGTGCTGAGGACCGTGGGTTAGTGGTGCCCTACAGTGCCAAGGAAACGTTGAACTCAATGATCCGAAAGGTCTCTTCCTACCAAAACAATTCTGTGATTCTTCTCATCTCCTCCCTCTGGCTCAGAACCTCTCCTCCTGTGCCTCTGACTGCCAGCAGCTCAGGGAAGGAAATGTTGAACTTTGACAGTCCAAAACTCCTTGAGACAGGGAGTTGAATGTGGGAACACCAGTGCAGTGGGAAATCCTGCATCAAAACCAGTGTGTGTCCGGGGCTTGGAAGGTTCTGTGTGTATCTAGTCCTTCCGAGCAAGCCAGGACCAGCAGCACGTGCTTTGCAGTGCTCAGAGGACCTGGTTGTCATCTGCCTTGCACCTGGTTTTACAGCAAGGTGCTTGTTACTGGGATCACAGCTCTGATTTATTCTGGCTTGAGAGGGACTGAGAAGGAAGCCTAGATCCTTTCAGGGATCCTGCCAGGTTAGGTTAAACCTAAGATGTTTAAAACAAAATTTTTTAAGGTCTGTAGCCTCTGTAATTGGAGAAAATACCCAGGAAAATACAGAAAGGACAGACATAAATGTTTTGCTTTGGGATATGGGCAGCACAAGCACTGCAGTGGTGTACAGGAGAGCCAGGGCAAGTGTCTGACCGTGAGCATAAGGAGAATTGGATTAATGTGTTGATCTTGGCCAACAAAGAGGTTTGCAAAAGGAAACATAGTCCTCAGGAAAAAGTAAAATTTGTTGGAAGTAAGACTCCATTTTTAATATTAAAAGTGTTGCCCTGAGAAGACAGAGTTTGGAGACAGATTCTGGCTGCTGTAAGCTGGCAAAGCTCTCTGTGCCCGGGTGGCTCTGAGATGACCCCCGCTGCCGAAGGCTGGGGGTTGCCACCTGGGGCTGGGCTGTGTCCCTTTCTTTCTCTCTTCCCAGCAAGAGATGTTTAAACCCGAGCTTGTGATGGCACAAGCATCTTATTTCTGCCTTTCCTGTTTGTCCGCAGGTACGTTGGGGAGCTGATCTCCGACTCCGAGGCAGACGTCCGCGAAGAGGACTCCTACCTCTTCGACCTTGACAACAAGGTACTGTATCTGGGGGTGCCTGACGGGGCAAAGCCAAGGCCTTACCTCTCCAAAAGAGCAGAGAGAGTCTTTGTCTCCATCCTGATGTGCAGCACCACCTGAAAGGCTGCAGAGAGGAGGGGCCGCATCCTCGCGGTGCTTTCATCAGAATGTGGAGGGGTTGAGGGAAGGCTCAGGGCTTGTTCAAGGGGTAGGGGAGCCCAGCAGTGCTGGGCCACTGCAGGTACCTGCTGCCCACACCAGTTTTGATGCCAGATGCTCTTCTGTCAAAACCATTCGGGCATCCTGAGTTCAGTTGTTCGGTGTTTGATACTCAGGTGCATCCATGCGGGTTTGCAGCGCCGAGGATTGGCAGCTTTCTAAGTTCCTCATGAAAATAGGAGCTGGAAGACTTCAAAACCCCTTGTTCACTTCTAACAGGATCCATCAGATAGCCTGGCGGGGACTGGAGGCTTGTTCTGCTGGTAGTGCTCCTGTGCTGCTCTGCAAAGGGCTGTCTCAGAGCAGAAATTTTGCTTTGAAAAGCATGATCCAAAGCTTTTAAGCAAGGCCATCACTTCAGACTTCACTTGGGAAAGGAGGAGGGTGAGCTGAGGACTCAGTGGAGTAGGGTGGCTTCCAAGAAAGGCTGTAAAACATCCTCTGTCTTCTTTCTGTCATCAGCCAGTGACAAAGATGCTTTGCTTTATTTTTTGTCTCTGTTGGATTTTTTTGGTTTTTTTTTTTTTAAAGTGACACATATTCAACAACTGGGAGGAAGTAATGAGTCTCGTGGTCAGTCTGGAAACAGCGAGGTCAGGCTGTAATTGGGAACTTGAAAAGCAGCAGGGACTTCAACCTGCTTTGGATATTCTGAGCTAGAGCCCACCTGGGCCTGGCCTTGCCTTCAGGTTAGCCCCTGGCTGGCTGCCCCGGGGAAGAACCTCTGTGTTTGCTCTTACGAAGCCTCCAGTGAAGCAAGGAGGGAGACAAAGTACAGGCACAAGCATCATCTTTTGTCAGGGTGTCTTCAAAGTGAAGCATCTGTAGGAAACCAGGCACCAAGTCATTGAGTGATGGTTAAAAGAAGCCAGGTGGAGGAGGATAGGAGAGAGTCAGGTGGGGCCTGTGGCCTCCCTGGTGGTGGGAAATCACTATGGGTATGAGCCCTGACCCTGGTTGTCATTTCTGTTGTCCCTGTTGTCACTCAGGGCCACATGCGTGGCGAATCGGTCAGTGTGCCAGGTCCTGCAGTCACATCCCATCCCACGCCTGAAAGAGGGCAAACATCAAACAAGCCAAAGGTGCTTTGGGTAGTACTACAACTACTGCCATTGCCATGTTTCTAGGAGGAAGGTGTAGCACAACAGATGCCCTCTGAGCTTCTGCTGGTCAGAGGAATGGTTTCCTTGTCTCTGGACTAGAGCGCTGGGGAACACCGTGCTATTTCTGGGAAGGACAAGGTTGAGTCTTAGCTGCTCTGGTTGCTTTCTGGTTGCATTAAGCCTCCAGGTCTCCACTTGCAGGCCCATCCTCTGCAGTTCCTGCTCACACACTTGGTCCTGCTGTGCTCCATCAAGGAGAGGCAGCTGCAGCCGTGTGACCCCTTCCTACCAGCAGGCTAGAGGGGCTTTCTCCCTTCGGGGAAACCCCAGTGCCTTCCAGTCCTGAGAAGGAATCTTAGAAGTGTTTCAGTTGGAATAGACCTTTTGGATCACCAAGTCCAACTGTTCCCCCAGCACTGCCAGGGCACCACTGACCCATGGCCCTCAGCACCACAGCTCCACGGCTTGGAAACCCCTCCAGGGATCACAGGGACTCTGCCACTGCCCTGGGCACCCTGGGACAGCCCTGGACAACCCTTGTGGGGGAGAAATTGTTCGTAATATCCAACCTAAACCTCCCCTGAGGCAACTTGAGGCCATTTCCTCTCATCCTATTGCTTGTTACTTGGGAGAAGCGCCCGACACTTCATCTCACCTCAGAACAGGTTCATGGTTCTCTTCTTACTCTCTGGTTGCCACCTTGTGACTCTTTAGTTCCCAGTACCCTCATAGCAAGGTGGGAAGCACCTCGCTTTGGACTTGTCCTCCTCAGCACCCTCACAGTGAGGATTCTGCCTGTGTTGTTCCTTTCCTGAGAAACGCATCTTGACTTGCATGGTGGAGAGCTCAGATCTTTCCAGACAGTCACTGGATGTGCTGGTGGGTGGTGGTGTCCTCACCAACCGTGGCATTCCCGAGGGGGTGATGGGAAGCACTTCTAATGGCAACGAGAGCTGGTCGCACTGCGTGTGGTGTGGGACCATGTGGGGTGACACCTCCCCCAGTGTCATCTTCCCTGGGCTGCTGCCCCAGCAGGGTGGTGAGATCTGGCACAGCCTGGCCATTAACGATTGCGAGGTGCTTGCCCAAAAGGGACTTGGAGCACCGCTAATGGATCCTTTCGCTTTTGGCCTCTTTGCAACTGAAATTAGCTTCTGTAATTAAAGTCTCTGCTTTGCACAGTCATTCTCTGCTGCAATAAAAAAAAGCCCCGAGGGGGGTTCTTTTCTTTTCAAGGAAAACAGAATATTACTGCTCTCCACGAAGGGAATCGCTGTGTTCTCGCTTTCACTTCTCTCTGCAAACCCCTGCCTTTTCCCGAGGCTCTGGCTTTGTGGTTCCTGGCTGTCGTGTTCAATCAGAGGGCAGAACAGACGCCTGCTCCCCTGCCCAGTGGCCTTACCCATCAGGTGTCTGCACCAAACATCAATCCCATTACACCAAACTGGTGCTTGACGGAGCAGGGCTGCTGTGCCAGCCAGTGTCAGGGGTGTTTTCAAAGGTCTTCAGGCTCCTGGCAGCAGAGTGCCCTGTGGAAAACTAGATTTTCAGGACACCGTTGAATATTCAGTTGTGTGTTTAGTCCTCGTAAACCCGCAGTGGGTGCCCTGCCCTGGTTGTTCTTGAAGCTCTCTAGAGTGTTAGTGGACCGACGGCTCGCTTGGCGGTTGGCTCTCTCCGACCGCGCAGCGCTGACGACGCTGAACCCGCCCCCGGCTAACGGGAGCCCGTGCCCTTTCTCCTCCAGGATGGCGAGGTGTACTGCATAGATGCCCGTTTCTATGGCAACATCAGCCGCTTTATAAACCACCTCTGCGAGCCAAACCTCATCCCGGTGCGAGTCTTCATGTCGCATCAGGACCTCCGCTTCCCCAGGATCGCCTTCTTCAGCACGAGGCACATAGAAGCCGGCG
The DNA here is from genome assembly GCA_025331215.1 of Actenoides lindsayi. Lineage (NCBI taxonomy): Eukaryota > Metazoa > Chordata > Aves > Coraciiformes > Alcedinidae > Actenoides > Actenoides lindsayi. The sequence goes on from WTSP01002116.1 coordinate 31,623, forward strand.
AAGAAATCGGGTAGGTGCTGTCCCCGGCGGCCAGGGGCTGCTGCCTCCAGGGGAGGATGGAGTGCAGGGGGACCAACGCTCTGCCGCTCCCGAGCTGGTTCTCTCCATCCCTCTGCTCTCCGGGCCGCGTCCCCGGAGTCCCCCGGGGATCCCGCAGACTCCCTGCGTCCCCTGGAGCTTTGCAGAGGGCGGCGGCACCGAGGCTCGCCGACCCCGGCGGCTCGCTCCCCACGCTGACCCCGTCTCTGTCTCTCTCTTGCAGCTTTGACTACGGAGACAGGTTCTGGGACATCAAAGGCAAATACTTCAGCTGTCAGTGCGGTTCACCCAAGTGCAAACACTCGAGCTCAGCGCTGGCCCAGCGACAGGCGAGCACCTCGTCCCAGGACACGCAGGAAAACGGGCTCCCCGACACCAGCTCTGCCACGGCAGCCGGCCCCTTTTGAGGCTCCGCTCCCCAGAGACTGACTTGTTTTAACCCTATAGATTCACATACTGGCTGAATTTCCATTTAAAAAGAAAAAGAAAAAAAAAAATCTTAAAA
>WTSP01002117.1:0-12480 GCA_025331215.1 Actenoides lindsayi
CCCGCCGCGGCCGCCGGTACCCCCCCCTGCTACCGGTACCCGCCCCTGCCGCCGCAGCACGACCTTCACGTGCCGGGCTGCGTCCCGCCGCACATGCGTCCCCCCGCGCGTGCGCTGTGCCCGCCCCTTCCGCGCGCAGTGCGCGTGCCCGCCGGGCCGTCACGCGCCCCCTGGCGGCCGGGAGGAGCGGCGGTGCCGGTGCCGATGCGCAGCGGCAGCCAGAGAGCGGGCGGCTGTGGGAATCCTTTATTGTGCGCAGGCCCGGCCCCCGCCGCCTGCGGAGCGCAGCGGGGCTGGCCGGGACCGCGCCCGGCAGGGGCCCCGCCCCCGTCCTCGGCTGTGAGGGGCCGTGCTGGTGGCAGGAGCCGCGGTGACGATCGTGGGGGGGCCCGCGAGCCCCTGCTCACCCGGAGCGTGGCCAGCGTCGTGTCTGCGACAGCGGTGCTGAGGAACCGCCCCGTGCCCCGTCTGTCCCGGCGGGGGGTGGGGAAGCACTAGCCCGGTAGTACCAGCCACCAGCGCCAGGCAGGGGTCCGTGGGCCAGGCTGGCCCAGCACAGAGTTTAGGGCTCCGTATCCACGATGTCCAGGATGCTGCCCAGCAGCGCAGTGAAGGTGGGGCGCTCCTCGGCCTTCTGCCATAGGACAGAGAGAAGCCCTGCTGCAGCCCGACAGCTGCTCCGCTGCTCCCCGGGGGAGCTGCAGAGCCGAGCTAGTCCCCTAGGTAATTAGGCGCGAGAACCAAGGGTGAGAGCAACTCACCTCATGCCAGCAGCTGTACATGATAGCATAGACCCGCTCCGAGGCCTGCTGGGGCCGATAGAGGCGCAAGCCTTGGATGACGTGCTCTGTTGTCTCACTGTTACTAAACCTCTCATAAGGCATCTTTCCCAGAGAGTAAACTTCCCACATCAGAACACCTGTCACAGGAAACGGCAGGGATAGGCCATGGCACATGAGCACCTGTGCCTGAAGCTGGCTGGCAGAGGAGCTCACTGTTGGGGCACTCTCATCCCAACCTCTGAGTCATTCAAATCGTATCCTTACCAAAGGCCCAGACATCAGACTTGCTGCTGAACTTGCTGTACAGAAGCACTTCAGGTGGAGACCACCGCACCGGAAACTTCGACCCCATGGAGCTTGTATACTCATCATCTAGAACATACCTGCGGCAGATAAATCAGGGTGGCTGTCTTGGATTTCACATTTCACTCCATGCAACTGACCAAGCCCAAAAGGAATTGACTGCTTTCAGAGTGATCAGAGGTTACACTTTGCATGGGGTTCAACGGGCAGAAATGTCCCTTTGGAAACGAGTGTGTTAGTCCGGACGGGAAGGGATAGAGTGACAACAGAAGCATAGCAAAAAGGGGACATGGAGAGAAAGCTGCAGCCAGGAGACTAGAGGTGGGGGAAAGAAGAAGCAAAGGGGAAAAAGGATGGGGGAAGAAATGGATGGTGGAAAGAGGAGAGGCAGAAGGTTGAGCCAGAAGCAGGAAGACATAAGAAAAACAGAGCAGGAGGATGGTGGGGACAAAGATTAAAGTGTTGAAGAGAATGAAGGAGACTGCGGGGGATTAAGACAGAAAAGTGACACAGACATATCTACCAGACCTGGAAAGGCCAAAATCTGATACTTTCACAATTCCTTTGTCGTTCACCAAACAATTGCGAGCTGCCTGTGGATGGATAGAGATGGAGACACTCAATCCCACCTGCTCCTGCCTCTACCATTCCCCAGTGCCATCTGGAACTTCACCTCGCACCCACCCACTGAAGACTTTGCCACACATTGTCCTGCAGGTTCACCTGGATTGGGGCAAGCCGCAAAGTCCTCAGCAAAGATAGCAAGAGAGGCCTCCAGGCATCCTGTTTATCTACGGAAGGGCCGTTTTCCTGGCAGATTTGGCAAGCTTGCAAAGCCAGCCCGAGGCCTGACAAACCGCTGGCTCAGCTTTTCATGGAGGTTGAGAGGTACTTTTTCATGTCTGAGCCAGTGGTGCTGCCTGTGGTGCCTAATGCAAACTCTGCCCTACACACAAACGCATTTCCTGTCCCCTGAAAAACTACCTAGTCCTGCCCTTTCTGCAGTTTCTGCCAATTCACTGCAAAACAGTGATTTCAGAGCATCCTGTCCATGCAGGGAACCTTAGAGTTCTGCAGGGAAGGCTGCAGAGCTGCCTCTCCTCATGTTGAACTAGCTGGACCCTTTCTAGGACAACGCTGTGGCTGTTGCTGAGGTGGAGATATGTCCTTCAGCCACAGCCCTACCAGGTCTCGGTGCAGGAACTGCTTGGATTCCAGGTACTCCATAGCTTCACAGACATCCTTGCACATCTCCAGCAGCTCAGCAGGCTGGAACCGCCGCCGAGTCTCCCTCAGGAAATTCAGGAGGCAACCGTTGGCCATGTACTCAGTAATGATGAAGATGGGACGCTGCTTGGTGCAGACTCCATAGAGCTGCACCAGCTTCTCATGAGACAGGTTCCTGTGGTGGGGACAAGAAGGACAATTTTGAGCATCTAGAAGGCCAAGCAGCAAAATAAGCATCTGTGAATAGAGTCTGGGAAGGAAAGGTGCTCCTGACCCAGCCAACAGTGAAAAGCTCACTGGGGAATCAGCACAAAGGCAGGTGTATTTGGCAGAGTAAGGCTGCCCAAGACTGTCCTTCCACACCACCCAGAAGTGCAGCCATTCCAGCAAGGCACATCCAGCACTGACCTGCAGGCTGCTCACTACTTACATCATGACTTTGGCTTCATCGATAAACTCATCCTCTGACATGGAGCCTTCCCTGATCATCTTGACAGCAACGTCGTACTGGCCTCTCCACTTCCCGTACTTCACCACGCCAAACTGCCCAATCCCCAGTTCCTTCAGGAAGGTCAGATCCTTTGGGTCAATCTCCCACGACCCTGGGACAGAGTGCAAGTGTAATATGGGCACAGGTAACCTCCCTGCAAGGTGCTCCCAGTAATCTGATCTAGCAAGCCCAAGAAGAGCTCATGAGCGTGTGCTGCCTGAAAAACCATCCCGAAGAATCCACAAAATCTGAGAGTGGCTCCTCCAGGGGCTGGGGAGCAAATTAGCTTGTGTCTCTTGGTCAGTATTGTCGCTAGAGGGCCAGTGAGTGTTGGGAAGAGATTCCTGGGAAAGCTGTGAGCCCTGCTGCCATGGGACAGCCAGAATCTCAACCCTGGAAAGTTACTGCTGGTAGAGATGGGCCCTGCAACTCGGGAACTGTCAGGTAGCCGAGACCAGCTTACCATAGCCGAGGCCAGCTGTGGAAGGAGCACTTTTCTGGTGTTGAGACACAGGGTACTTCAGTCTGGATATGAGTCCTGAAACACAAAATGGTAGATGATGACACCATGTTTACCTGTCACAGTCCAGCAGGGAACACAAGCCTCCTGCCTTCAGTGCAGGAAGGTGAGGATACTGTCATGTCAGTAAAACCACTGACCAGCAGAGTTGTGCTGATGGTAGGTGATGAGCTCTGGGATGGTGTTGAACAGGTGCTTTTCTGCCAGGTAATACTGATTCTGGGGAGTGCAGCATACAACGTAATGGCGGATTGTGCCTTGGCAGTCTCTGGAGAGACAGGACATGTGGTCAGCAGCATGGGGAGGACAGGCGGAGGGTGAGGGGTGCATGGAGGATCCTTCTGAGGAAGGAGCCAGCTGTTCTTAGATCCACTTACACAGATGACTTGGCATAGACAGAGACAGTGTATTTCCCTGTCTTGCTGGTGGAGTCTCGGACAATGAAGCCCCCTTCCTTACCCTAAAACAGAAAGGGGAGAGGGAACCGGGTGGCTGTGGGGAGGCTTGACTGTAACAGGTAAAACTTACAGTGAATGAAAACCATAGCATGGCTGGAGAGGTTTCAATAAGTCAGCAGAGTCTTACTTCCAATCCGTGGGGCTGTTGAGGTGACGATTCCCTCCCAGCACAAACCAGGGTTGGTCTCATGATGGACATAATGTGACAGCAGCCCATGGAGGGCTGGTTTGTAGAAAGGACCCAGCCTCAGGCGTCACCACTTACCTCCTGTTTCAGCAGTTGCTCCGCTTGGCTCCGAGTTATATTCTTTGAGTACCACCTGGAATAGGGACACGGCTGTCAGGGAGATCACCGCAGCCACTGCTGTCCCCAGCCAGGAAAGGTGGTGCAGAGAGTAGGGTAGGGGTGGCTGTCATGGGGCCAGAGGCTCTCAAAGGGTGTGCAAGAGGGATAATGACCTGGCCAGGCTGGGCTCAAAGGCTGTGTAGGTTAATAGAACTGAATGTAAAAAGCCTCTAAGTGTAACTTGCCACATCCCTGCACCTTCTCTTACTCACTCAAAGATCTCCAGAGAATTGCTGGTTTCAGTGACATAGTTGCTGGGGATGTATCCTTCCCGCCTGCAGGAGAAAAGGGGCAGGTCACATACTGATGAAGGAGGCCAAGACAAAAGCAGATTCCTGTCTTCAAAGGTTGAGTAGAAATACGCTCAAAAACCTTAGCACAGACCCATTTGGGTTCATGCTTGGGGAGGGCTGGTACCACAGCTTGCTTCAGTCTCCCTCACCCTTCTCATGTGGGAGCCTGCAGGCAAGCAGGCAGCTTGTCCTAACCCCCACAATGCCGAGGAGGTGTGTTTGTCCACCAGTGATCTGGCACCACAAGAGGACACCGTTGTGGAGCGAGCGCTGTGGGCAGTGGGAGCTCTTACCCATTCTTGTCACGGGCTTTCCACCAGGGCAAGTGGCTTTCCTCCAGGATGAAGTACTCCTCGCCCTTCTGCAGTTGCAGGTCCTGTGTGTTCATTGGCAGGTAGTTGTAGAGGGCCACCACCTTCTTCATTTCACCTCCTGTGCTGGGGGCTGGCTCACGAGGCAGGGGCTTCATCACCATCTTCCCCAGAGCAAGGGAGAGCATAGGACACAGTGAGGATGGCAGACACACAGCTTCCCAGGGGAGACACTCCCCAGGCCTGGCAGGGCAGTGGGCTCAGGCCAGGTCAGCACACTGTTTGTCTTAGCTCCCACATGTATTTCCATCAGGAGATCAATTTCCCCCAGTGCTTTGTTTTGCAACGTTTCCTCACATTGGAGACAACTCATCATCACAAAATGTGTTTTCTCTCTACCTTTTGGTTTAACTTGTGACTCCTCCACCCTTTATCAGGGCTTCTTTATCCTCCCAACTCTCCCTGGGGAACCTCAGGGGTGAGATCATTTGACTTTCCTCCAGACCTTTGGGCTCCATCCCTCGGTTCAATCTCCTCCCTTAGGGCACCATATTGGCAAACCTCTCCCAAGCAGAGCCCTGTACATCTCTGAGCAATGCCCTGTCAGTCACTGAACATGTCATTTTTTCCCAGGTAGACTTTGCCTTAACCACCCTGGAGCAAACCCACATGCTGATACTGGCCTCTACCTGGTCCTCCTCCGGCGTTGGGGGAAGAGGCTTCTTTGTCTTACGGTGCGACCGCCCAGCTTTTAAACCTTTGAAACAGAAAATGGGATAAGGTGAGAAGAGGTCCCTGGCATCACGCTGCAATGGTCCCCAGGGGCTGGGGCGAGGGGAGGGTGCCCACTGTCTTACTGCCATTCCTGCTTTCCAGGATCTGGCAGCCCATGGCATTCTTCGCTGTCTGGGAGCAGCACAGGTACTGGCCGTCGATCCAGAAGCAAGGGTGATACTTCTGTACCAGGTCATTATTGTACCGGATCACTGTGGCAGAAGAGGGGGAGATGGGAGTGACCTGGGGCTGTCCCCCCAGCCCACTGCAGAGATCCCTGCTCCCTGAATGCAGATGATCAGCCCCATTGAACCATTTCACCTTCTGCTGTGTTACTGATACACAGTCCCGTGTGCCTGGGCTGCTCGGGTTCCTGTCAACTCACTGCCTGTGTTCTGGAGCTTCAGCTATGCAAACCCTGTACTGCGCAGCCCCTTGCTCAGGGAGAGACAGGCCTTGCCTCTCAGATTTGCTCAAAAGCTCTTCAGCAACTCTGCAACGCGACACAAGCATGCTTGAAGGGACAGGTTCTGCTGTGACCAGCCTTCTTGCCAGCTGAAACATCCATCATCCCCCAGGCTGCTGACACCCATGGTTCACAGCTCTTTGGAAACATTTTTTTTTTTGGAATTAGGGGTGGAGGCCAGTGCTGTGCCTGGCTTGTCCATGGAGAGAGCAGGACACAGCCATCATCCCCTGCCTGCTCACAGACTTTCCTTGCTGGGAGACTGCTGCCTTGCCAGGCAGGCACCAACTGGTTTCCTCATACTCCTCTGCAAGCTAGAGGGAAAACTGGATGTGCCTACACACCACTGAAGCACGGTGCTGGCTCACAGCAGTTCCATGGGGTGCAGAGATCCCCTTCTCTGGTGGAGCGGGATGAGGGCATCCCAGCAGCAGAAGGCTCCCCTTTTCCTTGTGGATTTTACACTGGCTTCAGCTCTCTCAGCAACCCCCCTCTCACAGCAGGGAAGTGGGAAGAGGGCTAGCTGCCTGCCGAGGCAGAGCAGCAGGGTTCTCATGAAATAACGGACTTCTCCATTATCAGCCTGCTCTGCTTCCGCCTCACGCGGGCAAACTTCCCTGTGTCAATTTGAGCAGCTAATCTCACCCCACCAGCACAAAGCCACAGAAAGATACACACTCACCAAGAGACACACACAGACAGCTCCAGCACACTTCAGCTGACTGCAAACACCCAAGCCCCTCTGTACAGTGCTGCTGCAACATGCTCTCAGCTCGAGGAGGTAGCGCACACACAGCTCAGCAGTACCGAGGGAGACTGAGAGAGGGGCTGGGGGAGGCTTCCAGCAGGCTTTTTGTCTGCTGAGGGCCTTACCTCACCTTGCATAGCAGTGCAGCTGCATGGCCACACCTGCTATTCCTTCTTACCCTCAACAACTTCTGAGCCTGCCCGAGCCAATTTGGAGCAGGCCTGTGAGTGGTCAAGAAGCCTCAGCTGAGGTGGCTGCAGTGCTGCAGAAGCCATAGGGTGACAGAGGTGACTGTCCACCAGCCCTGGTGGCTAGTGTCAGTTCAAGAATGTTAGGGATGGGGGTACATGGCCGTACAACTGCGTTCATCACAGAAGTTTCTGATCATCACTTGCTTTTCTGCAGATATGGGATAACATAACCACAAAATGGCAAGCCCTTGAAAACTCAGTGCTCTGGGTTGTGCCTCATGCACAGCTGATTGCATCTTTGCTTTCTGAAGGAGCCACAGAGCCCACAGACTCACCACTTTTCAGCTGATGGATCCAGCGTTTGCGCAACTCCTCTGTCGGGGAGAAGACGTAGAGGGGCCCTTCATCGTATACCACCTGCAGGACCACACATCAGTGCCCTGGCCGGGGGGGGTCTCGCAGGGATGGTGGGGGGAGCTGAGGCTTGGGGCCACCCTGAGCAGCCACTGCAGAGCACAAGCCATGCTGGTGTGTGCTCACGGGACCGTGACAGAGAGGTTATAAATAAGCCCCCTCCCCCAAGACTTTCCACTTCCTTCTCTGACTTTCGGTGTGCTGGGGGCCGTGCCAGCAAGGGGCAGGCAGCTGGGCTGGGGGCTGAGCAGGCAGCTGGCACACGGCATCCCTCCAGCATTAGCCAGAGGACTGAATGCGGCAGAGCAGAGCTCAGAAGCAGGTTTCCACCTGAGCAGCCCCCCTTAAATAGAACTGCCCAATTCCTTTGGGCTCACAGAGGCTCACCTGCCTGCCTTACACAGCATGAACAGCAGCAGGGCATCCCCAAACGGCCAAGTGACACCTGGCACCGGGGCAGCGATGCTGTGTTTGGCCCCAGGTCCTTCTGGGGTCCTCCTCCCAGCACCCTGCAGCTGGGCAGAACAGACTGGCAAAGGAGGTACAGTAAGGACTCACCTGGAAGGGGTAGGGGAACCGTTCGATGATTGAGATCTGCTCCATGTTGTTGTAATCCTCTCCTTTCCTCTGGAAGAGAGAGGCAGAGACAAACGCTGACATCCTGCTGCTTGGCTGCTGCCATCTCCCCTGGGAATCCCAGCCTTTGGCATCCCACTGCTCCCCCTGCCCTGCATCAAGCTGGACACCTGGTATGGCACAGCTTGTAGGTGTAGAGCCCCCCATACCAAGCAGGACTGTCTTCCATTCCTACCACTCTAGGGCAGGACAACCCTTCCTACTTGCCCAGCAAGGGGACAGGAAGACACAAGTGGGGACCCTAAGACCTTCCTCACCAGGACCTGCCGCTCAGGCGGAGGGTTGTTTTCAGGCACCACTGTCTCCACACAGGTGATCTTCTCAATGTCCACTGAGCCCTTCTTACTGCCCCGGCGCTGCAACAGATGGGGTTGGTTCAAACGATCACCAAGAGGAAGACCCAGGGAGACTCAAGCCAACCACCACACCCCTCCAACCACCCCTTGGGTGCTGGCAAGGGACAGCTGGTGATCCATGGGCACTGCCATGGATCTGACTGACTGACCCACTGCTGACTCACCCCCCGCTCAAAGTCGTACTCGTAGTAGGACAGCTTGCTCTCCGTCAGCAGAAACAGGCGCTTCTTGAAGTTGAGAGGAGACGTTTTCTTCTTCTGCTGCGAGCGCTTCAAGAAGATGCTCTCCAGGATAACGCTGGCCATACTGGCCCCCCCGGCCTCCTCCACGCTGCACTCGCTGGGTTGCTGTGGATAGGACAACACCGACACAAAGCTCGCTCGGCCAAAAAGCTGCCCACCGCTAGACCTCACCCCAGTGCACTTTCCCCTCTGTGCAAGGGGCAGCCAAGAGTGCTCGAATCCCAGCAGGGGGAATCAGCTGCAGAGGTGTGTGGGCAGGTCAGTGCAGGGTGTTTGCGATACAACCTCTACCTCGCCTGTGCCCTCTCCAATGCCAGGCTGTGGACCAAGCCACCACCCGGCCAGCTTCAGCTCCCACCAGGTGCTGGAGGCACCCCCTGGGTGTGCAGACAGACAGTTGGACACAGATGGCTGGAGAGAGAGGGAGCCAGAGAGGCTGTGAGAAGTGTAGCCCTGGGGAGGAGCACAGAGCCTGAGCAGCAACACCCAGCAGGGTCCCTCCTCCCTTCCAACATCTTGCACGTGTCTTTGTGTGGGCTGTTTCCTCCTGCCACACCACAGGCACTTTGTGCTGGGGACACAGTGACTTGGCAGCGTGCAAGGGATGGCTGCGGGAGGCCCGTCTTTAAAAAGCTGTGGGTAGGTCCTGGCCCTGAATAGCCGCTGTGCCACCAAAAACATGGAGTAGCCCTGAAGTCATCCTTCTCTGCAATCATGGAGCCTGCAGGAGCGCAGGGACCACGTTCAACCCCCTCTCTGCCCCCGTAAGCAGTGCCTGCCAGAGGGCCGGGCTCTAAGGGCTGCCTCCAGCCAGCAGCCAGAAGGTTTTAAATCCTCTTCCAAGCCTCCTCCTCCTGAGCCTCTCCAGGGATGGTTCAGGCAGGAAAGGTCTGATGAGAACCCCTTGTTGCACTGCTGTCCTGCCTCTAGGGAGCTCATAATCCACCCTGGCACATCTCTTGGAGCAGTTTGTCCACCTCGCCTCTGTGCTTCAGCCAGCCACCGTGTCAACCAGACCAGCACCCCAGAGAGCTGTGTGGCTGGAGCTGTGGGCTTCTCCGCTGAGGGATGCAACCAACACCTGACTCCAGCCTGCACCTAACACGGAGCTTATGTGCTACGTGGAGCCACTGCTAAACTGTGGTCCCCTGGAGACCTCCTCCATGTCTCCTGCCCCAACCCTCTACACACCCTGCTCCCCCTTCATCTCTACCTTGTTCCTTTTTTTCACCTACAAACACAGGTGGGGCAACCTGGGAGAAGCTGTTTCTCTCCCCTGCTTCTCACAGCCTGTCTCCTCTGGGTAAGGCTCGGAGACGGATCAGAGTCAGGGACTGAGCCCCCTGCTACCCAGCCAGGCAGGCCCCCCACTCCCCCCAGGCAGGAGACATGCATTGGCTCACTTGCAACAGGGTGGGGACCGAAGATGCCAGGAGCTGGTCTCATTGGCTATGCCTCCCTCCAGGGCATGCCCCAGCCTGCAGGCAGGAGCAAGGGTGTCCTCCCATCTGCGGGTGATGCCCAGACCCCCGCAGCACAGAACCTGCTGTTGCAGTCCTGACCCTTCACCACCATGGTGGCTATAGACAGAAAGACTGGGGACAAGCAGAGTTCTCCCCTCCCAGGGTCCTCCCTTTCCTCCACTTGTGGTTGCCATGGCTCAGGCCTTTCCAGCCTCTTTGGGTGGTTAAAACACAAAAACCAAACAAACAAACAAACAAAACAAACAAAAAAACCCCAACAAAAAACAAAACCAAAAAGCCAACAGAGTCTTTCAGAAGAAACAGCAGCCTCTGTTGGCTGATCCAGACCTAGGGAGGAGAGAACTGGTGTCCCTGCTGGGGACAGGGCACTTGTCTCAGGTGGCCACTGACCCCAGACTGCTGGTAGAGTGGTGGGCAAGCCGAGTGACCCCAGCATCCCCCCGTAGCCCCATGCCTTAGTTTCCCAAGCTATAAAACGTGGCTGCGGGTCCAATCCCAAGAGAATCGCCCCCACCCCCAGCACAGACACAGAGGCTGAATAGCCCTGGGCTTCAGTCCATCCCAACTGCAGTGCTGGGTCCCCAGAAGCTTTACCTTGAGTCGCAGCAGCTGGGTCACAGCCAGCAGTGCTGGGCAGAGGGAACACGTCCTCGCTCTGTCCTCTGGGACAGTGCCACCAGAGAGGAAAGGATGATGAGAATCTCACAGGGCTGTTCTGGCCCAGCATGGCACAGCTGCCCTGTCCTCAGCATAGCTTCCTTGTCCCCAGCGTGGCACAGCCTCCTTGGCCTTGGCACTACCTCCGGCACCCCTCTGTCCCTGCCTGTCCCTTGGGGTGGTGGGTGCCCCACAGGACTCACCCCTTCAGCCAGCCATCACTACTGCCCTGTGACAGCAGAAGTGGCAAGTGGGTGGGTGAAAGCATGTTCCGTGTGTCCCCCGCCTCCTAACATGACTTCCTGCCACTGTTACGCCTCAGCCAAGTGTGTTCTGACACCACCACTGGGCCTGGCATTCACTACTGGTTCCATGCCACCAGATGCTGTGCCCCACCATGATTGCCCTCACAGGCAGGCTCCCTTGCCTCTGCCTGTGTCCTGCTAAGGAGCCAAGCCTGCCGGCCACCACTGCTTGATTGGGACTGGCGTGCTTACAGCAAGTGGGAAGTGTGACAAGAGTGTCTGGGGATAACAAACTCCACAGTCCCCATGTTCCAGGTGCAGCCTGGAAGGTGACAAAAATGAAAGGTGGGAGGAACAGAGAAGGGAATCTCCCGCATGGGAGAGACTTGGGAGCAAATCCAGACACTTCAGCAGTGTCCACTGAAAAAATCATCAACAAGGAGTAGTCAACGGCACTGTCAGCACCCTAACCCCCTGCTCTGGAGCACCCCTGGAGCCCCTGGCACCCCCACACCACTCTGATTCCATGCTCTGCTGCAGCCCCAGAGCTCCTGGCACCAACACACCACCTCACACTCCCGTGCAGCCCTGGGGTCCCAGGAACACATGCACCATCCTTCCCCCCTGCTGCAGTGCACTCCTGCAGCTCCTGACACCCACATACCACCCCATCACCCTGCTCCGCTGGAAACCCACGGGGCCTTGGCACTGCGGTCCCACAGCAGCTGTCCTACCCCAGTCAGACACTGCCTGCTCAGAGCCGGCCAGGCTGTGCGACAAGGCAGAGGCTTCCTAGCTTGGCTCACCCGCAGCTTGGCAGCATGCGGTCTGCACCCAGGATAGCTCTCGCACCCCTAGCAGGTGCCATGGCCCCCGGCACCGCTGAGCTGAGCAGAAGTGTGAGGCCACAAGCAAGCACTGAACGGAGGCTCCCTCCTAGCAACGTTAACGGGGTCGCTCCGACACCCGGGGCACCGCCACCCTCGTGCTCCCCGCTGTGCCACTCCCTGTGCCCCACGGTGCAGGGACATGGCTACCCCGGGCCCTCCGTGCCCCGATGGACTCACCGAGCCCTCCCGCCACAACTCCAGCCAGCCGGGGTCCCGCTGCCCGGCGACTGCCCCGAGTGGCCCAGTCTGGCAGGCCTGGGTGGCAGCGGCGCTGGGGAGCACGGCAGGGTCGGCCGCACAGGGAGGAAGAACGGGGCCGGCCAACCCCACCCTTTCGGTTCCCCTTTTTTTTGGCTTCTGACACAAAAGCAGCAGCTGCGTTTCCTCCTAGAGGCGGCCGGGCCACATCCCCGGGGCTGCAACTGCAGCCAGGGCCTGCCCCGCACAGAGCAGCTGGCCAGCCCGGGCGACGCCGGGGACGCGGGGCCAGGACGTGGGTACCTGGAGCGCAGGACCGGGGGCAGCGCCACGAACCTGCTGCCTGCCCCTGCTCCCCGTGTCCTCACCCCCCGCGCATGCCCCAGGCACCCCCGCAGCCGCGCCCCCCCAGCGCCGCCAACCCCAACCCCAACCCCAGCCCCAGCCCC